>LUCM01010546.1:38533-51132 GCA_008360955.1 Fasciolopsis buskii
AAAACGAGCGCGGCAGACCGTGGCATTGCACACTGTTCCTGTGGAGGAAAGCCAGATATCGCGGTGGTATCACAAATGTCATACTTTCGCGGAAGTTGTCTTGGATTTCGCAATTCATGAAGTGATCTACTCACAAAACCTTTGCATTTGCAACCAGATTCCCTGGATATTTATGGCTGCTGGCAACCTCTAAGCGATCATCTGGTGCCTTTCGCACCTCCACAATTCATCACATTCGCGATGACTAATGAAAACACCGTCAAGGTACACTTTTTAGAGGGGAATCCCGGTTGTGCCAACTTCCTAGAATGCCCGTGGTCCATCTTTGTAGATCGTCGAAGTTGTCAGCGTTCAACATACCAAAATGTACAAAATGAAAAAGCCCTAGGCCGTAAAAAACAATTGGCCCGGTGAGTTGCGAATGTTCATGTAGTTTATTTAATTGGAAGTAAATGATCGAATTACTTATTTTTGATTACTTATAAAATATATAGAATAGGAAACACATAGCACTATGCCATGAAACTGCCAGAAAAAGCAAGCAATAATAAAAGCAAGGAAAGCTTCGGTGGATTATGTTTCACGGTGCCAATTTGTCAGAATGATCCACTTTTGATCGGTTTGTTCCATGCTGTGGCCCATTTGTGACCGATAATTTGTCTAATGGTCATTTTGACTGGATATCTTTGGTATCGGGGCTGAGGTCGATGATTGATTGGTAGGTGTCAGTTCATCCAGACTTGTACTCAAATTACCGAATTCAAATCGGGCCTTCTGTATGCGCGAAGACACTTCATCTAATATACGACCACCAGTGAGATGCAACTACTCAATTAGCTAAATCTGTCCACCTCACCCACTTGTTCCCCTGAAAGAATGAGGCTCAATTTCGAGCCAATCCATTCATGAAACAGTATTTTACACTTCGAAGTTGCAAAATGCATTCTAAACCATTCACTACTATATTCCATAAGGTGGAATAAAACCTGTGAGTTGCTTCACTCAATAGCACAACATGGTCCATATATTCTAAGTCAGGGAGATTCCAGTATGAACAAATATCTATGCCACTATTCCCAGAGGAAAATGTGGCCATCTTCATGACCATTTCACTGACAAAGTTAAAAAGGAAGATTGAAATGGGGGACTCCTCACGAACACTAGTTCTCGTGGTCAATTCCGGTGGGTCACTTGGACAGTCGAATGTGAGGTAAACTGTTCAGCTAGCAACGTAAGCCGAAATTCATGCTATTGATTAAATGTTCGCGATTTAGACGCCAAGCACAGTGTTCAGAACGCCATGAAGTCAAACAACATGGGTCAGGATCAACGCAGATTTTCAAATCCATTGAGATCGAACGTCAAAGAGGATTGTGCGAAAAATAATATCCGAAAGATGGTCCATTTTCTTCGAACGATAGCAGTCACTATAGAAGTCCTTCTGTTGGTCAACTTGAAAAGCTTTCGATACGTGCTTTTGTGAGAATGGATAAGAGTGACAACATGAAATGGGAACTTAGTTCTGCTTGGAGGTTGACACGTGCCACTTAAGTGTACGTTTACGTCTTATAAAACGATGGCGAGCAGAATTTTTGGTGTGGAGAAATGACATTATCAAGGTCGAGAGTGGACCAAATTAACTTCCAGTGGCGTGATTGTGAAAATCATCATCCCTGTAATACCAAATCAACATGACGCAAACTTCATGCATTGGCACCGGAAGCGGAGTTTAAACATTTGGAACTGAGAGATCGGAGGTGACCAGAATGGTCCAGGAAGTAATCGACGCAGCCGAAATTCAGGGGAGAGTTTTAGGACCATAAAGCGATCTAGTTGATTGAGTTCCATGAAAATAAAAAGCAGTGAGACCTATGCAGCAACGGCGGAGGATGTGACGTAAATATAAAAATAATAGGAAATGATTACCAACCATGTGGTAAACGTAAACACCCTATTTTGCTGCACGTAACTAAATGCTTGTTTGATCTATTAGCAAAAAAGCCTGATTCGCGGCAGATTCATAACGACCCACTGCAGAATTAAGTGCGAGGCAGTATTCTCACTCGAGGATATAGGGCTGGCTTGAACGAGAAAATTTATCCCATTTGAAGCTATAATCCTTCAAATTTACTGCTGGCTTGAAAGCGGGACGGTGTTCAAACTCCAGGTTGCCGCAGGCGCAGATGATTGCAGGGTCTAGCATGATATGGAAGTGTTGTCATAAACCGATCAGGGTTAACGCTGAAGCTCGTAATATTATGAAATCAATTGTCAACAAAAAATGCGACTTTGAGAAGACCAATGCTAATGGTATCGCTCCAGTTAACTGTTCAACCCTGAACGTCTTGCCGTGATAATGGAATCACACGAAATGATCTTCGAATGGTTGTTGGCGTGGTTTTGTGTGCCGAATCAACACGGATGACCGCGAGCAAACCAGTTTGATTTCGTTCGACAAGGGTGCCTGCAGTCACTGTAAAAGTGTTGGACCAGAAGATCCCCAATGTAGGTAAAAGGACGCAGAATCTGTACAGCAGGAGAATCAGGATTCCGTGACCGAAAGAACTCCCCTGAAAATTTTGAGGTGATGCCAATAAAAGCCGCCATAAATATGCAGTGACAATGTAAGGACATGGTGCATTCACGTTCTTATGCTATTTCCCCAAATTAAATCAAATTAATATGATAAGGACAAACTTAAGTGAAGATCGGATCAACTGAGAGTCGATTTGTTATGTTTTCCGGAAAAAATTTGTCCATCCGTCCGCATACGAAACATACTATTGCAAATAAATGCATTTACTTCTCCTCTTAATATCTCCTTACACAAAAATGCCATTCCCGTATGTTGGAGACTAGCCACTATTGTTCCACTCACCAGATCTGGTAAATCTATTCCAGCCAGGCATTTTGGGATCATCATTTTTACATCCTGCGGTGTTAGGTTAACAGAACGTGCCGCCGCGAGACGTCCAACTCCTGTTGGTGCGCCTGACGACCCACTTCAGTTTGCGTACAAATCTCACAGAAACGCTTTGGATGCCATGGGTTCCCTGGTCTAAAACATCACCAAATCCTTGGATACATTGGCCAAATCTGTCCGACGTGCTTTCTGAGATGTTTCGTCTATAGTCGACTGTATTCCAAGGTCTTTATATCTTCGCCGGCTAGGACAGTTCGGCAGTCCCAAGAGCCTCTTGGTGAGGTTATCAGACTAATTTACCAAAAGAATTCAGCACACTAGACTGGAAAAAACAAATCATCCCGTTGGTAAGTAAATTTAAATTCATTAAAGTAGATGTCCTTTCTCTAAATTTGTTTTCAACTTATATCAGCGACTTTAATGACAGGATCCCAGCTCAGTTACTCACGCGTCAGCAGTGTATTTGGTCCAGTTCAATATGTCTGCTGATGGAATTCACTCCGAAAATTTTTGAAAGTCTCGTGTTTTCTTGGTCCACGACGTAAATTTTGGTCAAACTCAATGCATCATTAGGCGCGCCCTTTGACCGGCTGCGTTACAATTCTGTGTCGTCTTATTTCGTTGTTTTGTTGACGGATAGCTGGTTCGATTATGTTCTCCTTTCGATACTACGATCGATCAAAATTACTTTTGTTCAAAAACCGTGTCGTTTCTCAACATGAAATGGGTTCGCGCATTGCTGCACATCAACGATCTTCTCGTCGATCTAAAAGAGGCACTCGTGCTGGCTGGCAGGCAGCCCTTAAATGTACCCTTACATCCGAGATGTCCATTCCGGCATTGTGCAGTACCAACATCCGCTCTCTGATTTCGCGAAAACGTCGGATCTGTCCCTCACACTTCAATCACCCATCCATGTTCACACGTGTGTCACCTGCATACAAGAATTGTGGCGGAACCCGGATATCGCTGATTCACTCGTGTCGATAGAGAGCTTCAGACTCCATCGGCAGGAAAGATTTTCCAACAAGGAGACTGGAGGCGGCGTTGCAGCATATATAAACTCCTTCTGGTCTGGAAAGTCCGAAGTTATCTATACGTACTCGCTAAACGGAATTGACTGTCTCGTGACACAGAGTCATCCCAGGTTTATACATTGCCCTTTTGGCTCACAACAAAATATCGCATCTTTTTTCGACTCTTTTCTAGTATTTATTGCTCCTCTTCCTGGGAATATTCAGCATAGTATTGTAGATGATTTTAATCATGCATTTACCCCACCACTGAGTGTGTTTGATTTGACTGATCTGTGCGTTTCACCCACCTGAGGCGGCTCCATTTTCGATAGAGTTATTACCAATCACCCTGATTTATTTTCCCTAAAACTGCGTGCCCCAATTTCAAGTAGTGATCATTGTCTGCTTCTGTTAAGGACCAAAATATGCTCTAGGTCAGCCTTCCATTCCTTCGGAAGAACAAATCAAATCCGAGTTCGCCTCCGCAACTTTTCACACAACAACCATATTATTCTTCAGAAATCTCTTTCACCTGCATCTATTTGTTTCTCTTTTGAACCCCTGCTCAATCACAATGTTAAACCTTTCACAGAAAAGGCCAACGCAATCTTTGATATCTGCTGTCCTTTAGAAACACTATTCGTCTCAAATGGCCGCATCTTCACCCAGAAACTGAAATCTCTGAGAAGAAGCAAGAAGCACTTCCACAAATCCCGTAATAACTCAAGTGTGCTGTATATTTCCAACCTAATAAAAGCGGAAATCCAACGCATCGACATAACGTTTGCCAGCAAACTACTGAGTGGTAACAACAGTCGACTCCTATGGCAAGGCTTTCGACTGCTATGTGGGAAGAAGAAGAAGCATACAAAAACTCATGCGGATGTCGACAGCATCAATCGTGCTCTCATCCATCCTTCCAATTTTACCCCGGTCATATTTGGTCGGGGTAATGACATGACAATTACAAGATTTTCTAGATAACAGGTGCTCGATTTCCACCGCACCACTAAAATTACCACGGGGGTTGGTCTTCACAGTCTGTCCTCAGCTCTTTCAATGCATGGTGCTGTGGCTCTGATCGATGCATTTAATTCCCTGATTAAATCACCACTAAGCTCGTCTTCTATCCCTGACTGTTGGAGACCCGTCACTATTATTTCCATCCCAAAATCCGTCAGTGCTACTGCCTTAGCAAAACATTTTCGTCCCATCGCCCTAACGTCTTCCGGTCTTAAACTGACGGGGCTTGCTATACTTAAACGCCCGCGTTCTTCTATGTATCCCTCTGACGATTCTTTTCAGGTTGCCTATAAAGCTAACGGGTCCATTTTGGACGTTGTCGCCTCCCTCATTCACAACATTTGTAAGTCCCTAAACGCATCAATGAAATCTGTGCGTTGCGCGTTTCTAGACTAATCGTCGGCATTTGATTCGGTCCCACGGTCTCTTCCATTTCACAAACTGCCAACATTCGGTAGTCCCAGGCCTTTATTAGCATGGATATTTGATTACATTACTAACTGAACCAAGTGCACATGAATGGACGGTAAAACTTCAAAACCGTTGACTAACAACTCAGACGTGCTTCAGAGTGCTCTTCCATCACCTCTTCAGTATGCTGAAGATGTTGTCCTCTCCTAATCCGTTCCAAGCAACGATAATTTTCAATGTTTCCAACAACCCGTATTCTGTTTACGCTTTCTGTGCACGAGCTGGTTTAAATCTTAACCCATTTAAATGTTTCGAATGTCTGCTCTTTCCCTCTCGCAGTCAGCTTACCCATCCGAAACATCACCCATCAGCTCAACAACACTTACCAGGATTGATTCTGTGAAATACCTAGGAGTTACTAGTAATAGAAATAGTAGTAATAGAAATCTGAAATGGACTTCTCACAATTCTACCTGTGTAAAGACTCTCCGACGGTTGTCATTTCAAATCAGGAAGTTTCGACACTACAATGTGAAACAAAGCACCATCTCCCAATTTTTATACCAATGTTTTTCCAATCCTTCTTTACTGTTCTCCAGTTATGTTTAAAGGTTTACTCAAAAACGACTTTAAAATTCTTTTCCTGGGGCTATCAATTATTAGCCGTGTGTCCTTCGTACCACTAACTGAATTGTCCCTTAACCCATGTGATAAACACTTATCAGCGTGTGAGAAATTCGCCAACTAAATTCTCTCAGATCCCACGCATCCTATGCACAACGAGCCACCCAAATATATCTCCCATATTTCGACACGATCCGATTTTCGTTCCATTTTCTCCAGAAATAATATCTACAGGAACTGTAATCAGCCAAATAAAGCACTCATCTTGACAAATCGTGACCGGGTATCTGCCGAATTCCCGAGGAACCTTGTCTTATGCTTTATGATTTTACCTGGATGTGTTCTTTTATATTCATTGCGAGGTGATGGGTGTATTTTTATTATTTTGGTAATTTATTTTTCCCCCAATTTTATTTTTTACGCTTATATTTGTTGACTGAACTGCGTCATTATTTGTTGTTCGCAAAAGTCTATACAATGCAATACAATACAGTCAAAATACGCTGTTTACGTTTCTCTCTGTCAGTTTGTACCTGGAACTGAAGATTTCTTATACTTTTCTAAAACCATGTCATTCATAATTTTTCTATTCGCGCTGGTTTAAATGTTAATTTGTCACAATGTGTTGAATGTTTGTTTAGTTCTTCTCGATCTGCTTACTCCGCTAGCCATTCTTTTACTAACAAGAAACCACTCACTACGGTAGATTTCGTCAAACACCTGGGACCCACCGTTGATAGAACCTAAGGTAGTCCTCTCATATTTCCAAATGTGTAAGAAATCTTAGATCATCTTTTTTCACAGACTGTGGCATTTCTAGGTTAGGCAATAAACTATCTCCTTATTTATTCACTAATGTGTTTCTCCCCGCTCTACTCTATTATTCTGTCATTTTTGCCGGTTTACTAAAGAAAGACTTCAGAACCCATTGCCGTGGTTTGTCAATTATCAGTGGTGTATCTTACATACCACGGGAACAATACTGCACCAAACTGTGTGACATGCATCTATCCGCGTGCGAAACATTGACACAAAAATTTCTTTCGGATCCGACCTCTCTCTTAAACAATGGCATTTTCTAAGTGTCATTCTCATGCCAGGACACATTCTGCCTTCCGCTGCATACCCTCCCCCGTAAATCTTTACAGGCACTCCACTGTTTCTCACCTAGCCTGAAACCCCACCAATCGAAAACAGATCATGACTCAATCTCTCGTGAAATTCAAAAATTCATTATTCGCTGTGCTCTTTTTCCAACTTTGTATTTTCATGAGGTAGCGAATGAATCCATTTTCGACTATTATACAGGCCCCTAAGTACGCTGAAGTCCAAACAGTGCAAAAAAATATATTCCACTGTTATGCTTTTCGGCTGACGTCATAATGTACAACAGCCAGACTAGCAACAACCGGATACACTTTCGTTTGCCACCTCGCAGCACCAAATGGCAGTGAAACGAAACCAAATGGGAGAAACAGCAGCATTTCGAAAGCATGCGGGCTTCTGACCGTTGCATTGAGCAATTTCCCATATAGTCACCAACTATCATGTTAGGGAGGAAAACTTGTTCACTCAAACTTAATAATCTAACTCAACCTAACCCCAAACGTCCATTGGTTAAGATTTCCGCACATTTCTGCTGCGTCGTGGACAGTCCACCTTGACCGATCTCTCCCCAGAGTACTTGTTTTGGAGAATAGCTTGCACCAAGGTGGTCGGTCTGGGGACATTTGTAAAACGTGGTTTAATCAACTAAGCTCATTCAGATACAGTGTTCCTTCCAACTACTATACTCCTTTACCCGACACCCTAGGTCTAAACTCAGAATAAATAGTAAAATCCTCCCAATATAGTTTAACAATATCGACTGCTTTCGTGTATCTCCATTTGGCAGAGGACATGCTTGAGTAAATATATATATTATATATATATAATGCACCGTTATGGAAACAGGCATGGTACCAAAGCAACGCCTTGTCGCTGGGGTCATACAGAGGGTGTAAAAGCAATAAGAGGAAAGATAAAAACCATAAAAAACCAATTGTTTTTTGTTTTTACATTACAGACTTGGTGATTTTTTAGTTGCTTTTGGATTATGTTTTTCGGGAGCGGGTGCGTTCTGTAGACAAGCCATGCAGCATTACCCGACAGACTTTGGTTCTGAGCCGTATGTCTCAGAGTTCCAGACCAAAAGCAATCTTCAGCTCTTGAACCTCAAACAGGAAACATCCAAGATGTTTGTGTCCGCCATTCTTCGAAGGTTGTACAACCAGCATGAAGGACAAATTCTTGAAGAACACACCAGGTTTCGCGCTGGTCGTGAATCCGTCGATAAAATCTTTATTCTTTGACAGGTGTCAGAACGCCCTTCTACTTTCCAGAGGCCAACGAACTTGGATATTCGCGTGGCCTTTGCCTCTATTAACAGGTTTGCATTGTGGCACTATTTGCTGAGGAATGGAGTACCTGAGAAGTAGGTCTGGCCTCAAAGAGGTGTACCATCATAAATCAGGTCGAATTAGGAACTGTAGCCAGCTTTCTCCACTCTTCTTCCTTTCCAGTGGAGTATGGCATAGCTGCCTTACCTCCATTTCTTCCCAAATTTGTCTTAGAGGACGTTCTACAGAACGCTTCATTTGACCTCTTAGACATTGGATTTGTACTCCTCCGAGGGACAGAGATTTTGACTTAGAGTATGCCGATGATGTCGCCTTGCTGAAAGGCAATAGACAAACAATTCAACGCTCGTTGGACCACTGGGCCTGATCACAAGTGACGTAGGCTTTTGGGCAGAGTTCTCATCAAGAATCGCAAAATCCAGAGCAGCTTTCTCAAACGTACGCCGCTTGGGGCACCGCCGTGACATCCAGATTTCCCTACCCCTAAGGTTAGCGCAGTCACTACTTGAGCCTCTTTTAAGGACGCCGACCACGATCTACACCACGACTAGGAGACCTTCTTAGTTCACCAGACATTTGATAAAAAACCTGGAGTTCTCCTACCAGTTACATTCCTTCATCTTTACATTAAAGTGGGGAAAAGTCATCGAAGTCCGGCACTGTATGCCGTCCTAGGACTCCGATTTCTTTGAGGATCTCCATTTCGGTTGGTGGATCTGTTGTGACAGGCCACAGAAGGCTTGCCGAAATAGCTACGAAGGCACTGACGTTGAGAGACGACTAAATATTCTTTGAAAGTGCTCCACCGAGCGTACAAAACGTCACTGGCTACACAAGTACGTGAACACAAAGTTGCCACAAAAAGGCATGATTTTCTTACATTAACTTCCGTTCATGAGTACCAGGGGATTGTATTGTATTGCACTGTATAGACTTGCGTGCAAGATATAACGCCGCTTTTCCGTTAGAAAATGTGAGTTCAAAAATAAAACGGGAAATAATAAATAAATAAAAAATGCACCGGTCACATCGAAAAAACATATAAGAATGTATCCAGGAATAATAACAGCATATTATAACAGGTTTATCGGAAATTCGGCAGATACCCGGTCACGATTTGTCAAGATGAGTGCTTTATTTGGCTGATTACAGTTCCTGTAGATATTATTTCTGGAGAAAATGGAACGAAAATCGGATCGTGTCGAAATATGGGAGATATATTTGGGTGGCTCGTTGTGCATAGGATGCGTGGGATCTGAGAGAATTTAGTTGGCGAATTTCTCACACGCTGATAAGTGTTTATCACATGGGTTAAGGGACAATTCAGTTAGTGGTACGAAGGACACACGGCTAATAATTGATAGCCCCAGGAAAAGAATTTTAAAGTCGTTTTTGAGTAAACCTTTAAACATAACTGGAGAACAGTAAAGAAGGATTGGAAAAACATTGGTATAAAAATTGGGAGATGGTGCTTTGTTTCACATTGTAGTGTCGAAACTTCCTGATTTGAAATGACAACCGTCGGAGAGTCTTTACACAGGTAGAATTGTGAGAAGTCCATTTCAGATTTCTATTACTACTATTTCTATTACTAGTAACTCCTAGGTATTTCACAGAATCAATCCTGGTAAGTGTTGTTGAGCTGATGGGTGATGTTTCGGATGGGTAAGCTGACTGCGAGAGGGAAAGAGCAGACATTCGAAACATTTAAATGTGTTAAGATTTAAACCAGCTCGTGCACAGAAAGCGTAAACAGAATACGGGTTGTTGGAAACATTGAAAATTATCGTTGCTTGGAACGGATTAGGAGAGGACAACATCTTCAGCATACTGAAGAGGTGATGGAAGAGCACTCTGAAGCACGTCTGAGTTGTTAGTCAACGGTTTTGAAGTTTTACCGTCCATTCATGTGCACTTGGTTCAGTTAGTAATGTAATCAAATATCCATGCTAATAAAGGCCTGGGACTACCGAATGTTGGCAGTTTGTGAAATGGAAGAGACCGTGGGACCGAATCAAATGCCGACGATTAGTCTAGAAACGCGCAACGCACAGATTTCATTGATGCGTTTAGGGACTTACAAATGTTGTGAATGAGGGAGGCGACAACGTCCAAAATGGACCCGTTAGCTTTATAGGCAACCTGAAAAGAATCGTCAGAGGGATACATAGAAGAACGCGGGCGTTTAAGTATAGCAAGCCCCGTCAGTTTAAGACCGGAAGACGTTAGGGCGATGGGACGAAAATGTTTTGCTAAGGCAGTAGCACTGACGGATTTTGGGATGGAAATAATAGTGACGGGTCTCCAACAGTCAGGGATAGAAGACGAGCTTAGTGGTGATTTAATCAGGGAATTAAATGCATCGATCAGAGCCACAGCACCATGCATTGAAAGAGCTGAGGACAGACTGTGAAGACCAACCCCCGTGGTAATTTTAGTGGTGCGGTGGAAATCGAGCACCTGTTATCTAGAAAATCTTGTAATTGTCATGTCATTACCCCGACCAAATATGACCGGGGTAAAATTGGAAGGATGGATGAGAGCACGATTGATGCTGTCGACATCCGCATGAGTTTTTGTATGCTTCTTCTTCTTCCCACATAGCAGTCGAAAGCCTTGCCATAGGAGTCGACTGTTGTTACCACTCAGTAGTTTGCTGGCAAACGTTATGTCGATGCGTTGGATTTCCGCTTTTATTAGGTTGGAAATATACAGCACACTTGAGTTATTACGGGATTTGTGGAAGTGCTTCTTGCTTCTTCTCAGAGATTTCAGTTTCTGGGTGAAGATGCGGCCATTTGAGACGAATAGTGTTTCTAAAGGACAGCAGATATCAAAGATTGCGTTGGCCTTTTCTGTGAAAGGTTTAACATTGTGATTGAGCAGGGGTTCAAAAGAGAAACAAATAGATGCAGGTGAAAGAGATTTCTGAAGAATAATATGGTTGTTGTGTGAAAAGTTGCGGAGGCGAACTCGGATTTGATTTGTTCTTCCGAAGGAATGGAAGGCTGACCTAGAGCATATTTTGGTCCTTAACAGAAGCAGACAATGATCACTACTTGAAATTGGGGCACGCAGTTTTAGGGAAAATAAATCAGGGTGATTGGTAATAACTCTATCGAAAATGGAGCCGCCTCAGGTGGGTGAAACGCACAGATCAGTCAAATCAAACACACTCAGTGGTGGGGTAAATGCATGATTAAAATCATCTACAATACTATGCTGAATATTCCCAGGAAGAGGAGCAATAAATACTAGAAAAGAGTCGAAAAAAGATGCGATATTTTGTTGTGAGCCAAAAGGGCAATGTATAAACCTGGGATGACTCTGTGTCACGAGACAGTCAATTCCGTTTAGCGAGTACGTATAGATAACTTCGGACTTTCCAGACCAGAAGGAGTTTATATATGCTGCAACGCCGCCTCCAGTCTCCTTGTTGGAAAATCTTTCCTGCCGATGGAGTCTGAAGCTCTCTATCGACACGAGTGAATCAGCGATATCCGGGTTCCGCCACAATTCTTGTATGCAGGTGACACACGTGTGAACATGGATGGGTGATTGAAGTGTGAGGGACAGATCCGACGTTTTCGCGAAATCAGAGAGCGGATGTTGGTACTGCACAATGCCGGAATGGACATCTCGGATGTAAGGGTACATTTAAGGGCTGCCTGCCAGCCAGCACGAGTGCCTCTTTTAGATCGACGAGAAGATCGTTGATGTGCAGCAATGCGCGAACCCATTTCATGTTGAGAAACGACACGGTTTTTGAACAAAAGTAATTTTGATCGATCGTAGTATCGAAAGGAGAACATAATCGAACCAGCTATCCGTCAACAAAACAACGAAATAAGACGACACAGAATTGTAACGCAGCCGGTCAAAGGGCGCGCCTAATGATGCATTGAGTTTGACCAAAATTTACGTCGTGGACCAAGAAAACACGAGACTTTCAAAAATTTTCGGAGTGAATTCCATCAGCAGACATATTGAACTGGACCAAATACACTGCTGACGCGTGAGTAACTGAGCTGGGATCCTGTCATTAAAGTCGCTGATATAAGTTGAAAACAAATTTAGAGAAAGGACATCTACTTTAATGAATTTAAATTTACTTACCAACGGGATGATTTGTTTTTTCCAGTCTAGTGTGCTGAATTCTTTTGGTAAATTAGTCTGATAACCTCACCAAGAGGCTCTTGGGAC
>LUCM01010546.1:51296-81748 GCA_008360955.1 Fasciolopsis buskii
AATCGAGCACCTGTTATCTAGAAAATCTTGTAATTGTCATGTCATTACCCCGACCAAATATGACCGGGGTAAAATTGGAAGGATGGATGAGAGCACGATTGATGCTGTCGACATCCGCATGAGTTTTTGTATGCTTCTTCTTCTTCCCACATAGCAGTCGAAAGCCTTGCCATAGGAGTCGACTGTTGTTACCACTCAGTAGTTTGCTGGCAAACGTTATGTCGATGCGTTGGATTTCCGCTTTTATTAGGTTGGAAATATACAGCACACTTGAGTTATTACGGGATTTGTGGAAGTGCTTCTTGCTTCTTCTCAGAGATTTCAGTTTCTGGGTGAAGATGCGGCCATTTGAGACGAATAGTGTTTCTAAAGGACAGCAGATATCAAAGATTGCGTTGGCCTTTTCTGTGAAAGGTTTAACATTGTGATTGAGCAGGGGTTCAAAAGAGAAACAAATAGATGCAGGTGAAAGAGATTTCTGAAGAATAATATGGTTGTTGTGTGAAAAGTTGCGGAGGCGAACTCGGATTTGATTTGTTCTTCCGAAGGAATGGAAGGCTGACCTAGAGCATATTTTGGTCCTTAACAGAAGCAGACAATGATCACTACTTGAAATTGGGGCACGCAGTTTTAGGGAAAATAAATCAGGGTGATTGGTAATAACTCTATCGAAAATGGAGCCGCCTCAGGTGGGTGAAACGCACAGATCAGTCAAATCAAACACACTCAGTGGTGGGGTAAATGCATGATTAAAATCATCTACAATACTATGCTGAATATTCCCAGGAAGAGGAGCAATAAATACTAGAAAAGAGTCGAAAAAAGATGCGATATTTTGTTGTGAGCCAAAAGGGCAATGTATAAACCTGGGATGACTCTGTGTCACGAGACAGTCAATTCCGTTTAGCGAGTACGTATAGATAACTTCGGACTTTCCAGACCAGAAGGAGTTTATATATGCTGCAACGCCGCCTCCAGTCTCCTTGTTGGAAAATCTTTCCTGCCGATGGAGTCTGAAGCTCTCTATCGACACGAGTGAATCAGCGATATCCGGGTTCCGCCACAATTCTTGTATGCAGGTGACACACGTGTGAACATGGATGGGTGATTGAAGTGTGAGGGACAGATCCGACGTTTTCGCGAAATCAGAGAGCGGATGTTGGTACTGCACAATGCCGGAATGGACATCTCGGATGTAAGGGTACATTTAAGGGCTGCCTGCCAGCCAGCACGAGTGCCTCTTTTAGATCGACGAGAAGATCGTTGATGTGCAGCAATGCGCGAACCCATTTCATGTTGAGAAACGACACGGTTTTTGAACAAAAGTAATTTTGATCGATCGTAGTATCGAAAGGAGAACATAATCGAACCAGCTATCCGTCAACAAAACAACGAAATAAGACGACACAGAATTGTAACGCAGCCGGTCAAAGGGCGCGCCTAATGATGCATTGAGTTTGACCAAAATTTACGTCGTGGACCAAGAAAACACGAGACTTTCAAAAATTTTCGGAGTGAATTCCATCAGCAGACATATTGAACTGGACCAAATACACTGCTGACGCGTGAGTAACTGAGCTGGGATCCTGTCATTAAAGTCGCTGATATAAGTTGAAAACAAATTTAGAGAAAGGACATCTACTTTAATGAATTTAAATTTACTTACCAACGGGATGATTTGTTTTTTCCAGTCTAGTGTGCTGAATTCTTTTGGTAAATTAGTCTGATAACCTCACCAAGAGGCTCTTGGGACTGCCGAACTGTCCTAGCCGGCGAAGATATAAAGACCTTGGAATACAGTCGACTATAGACGAAACATCTCAGAAAGCACGTCGGACAGATTTGGCCAATGTATCCAAGGATTTGGTGATGTTTTAGACCAGGGAACCCATGGCATCCAAAGCGTTTCTGTGAGATTTGTACGCAAACTGAAGTGGGTCGTCAGGCGCACCAACAGGAGTTGGACGTCTCGCGGCGGCACGTTCTGTTAACCTAACACCGCAGGATGTAAAAATGATGATCCCAAAATGCCTGGCTGGAATAGATTTACCAGATCTGGTGAGTGGAACAATAGTGGCTAGTCTCCAACATACGGGAATGGCATTTTTGTGTAAGGAGATATTAAGAGGAGAAGTAAATGCATTTATTTGCAATAGTATGTTTCGTATGCGGACGGATGGACAAAATTTTTCCGTGAAAACAGCAAATCGCCGTGTGATTCATAGATGGGCTTCTCATTCATTCACGCTCCTAACGGTTCAAATGAGGCGGTAAATGTACTTTCGGAAACAGCGTCAAAGCGAAAATGTTAAACACATTCCCCATAGGAAAGGTTGTTATATAAGTGCACTCTTCCTGAATTCATTAAACTCCAGTGTTATTGCAAAAATAAGCAAATACGTTGTTGATACTATCTACATCTAGAGTATGGCTTATTTGTTTCGTTTTCTTTCCAAACAGAAGCCAAACTCCTTGCCAGAGTGCTATGTACTAGTGGGAGCACAAAATGGACACACCACAAGTCTCAGTCCTCTGAGACTATGAGCACAATCATAAATTGAACACAACACTGACTGAATGCACAGCGGTTGACACTGACCCGTAATCGCACAACGGTTAACCTGATGCTGAAACCGCAGTATACGACGCGCACGATTCAAGCTAGGCGTCCCACTATTTGAGCACAGAATACAGAGCCTCACGTGTATCGAAACACAGCACGACGGCCAAGACGGTAAGCCGGGAGAACACGTCATTAAGCTCGGGTTACCACCGCTTATATGGTCTTAGGCCAGGTCGGGCGTCCGCCGTTGCGAATTAATGCGAAAGTTATGAAACTGACCAATCAACGTGCAGCAATGGAGGTCATGGCGTTAATTTAATTATATGTAAAACCGAAAGTAGCGGAAAAGCAAGAAAACGATAAAGTTTTAGGAAAAGATAATAACAAAAATAGAATCCGCATAAAAGATTAGGGGGAGAAATGTCCTTCTCCCTAACACAGAGGCGTCCGCTGTTGCATCTGTTCAGGAGTAGATTTACTCATGATAAGTCGATCAGTTTTACTTCCTTTGATGTGGAAGGTGATAGGAATCTAACTTTATGGGAATCCCATAATTTAAAGAAGTGTTCCTTCTGTCACTTTGCGGCCTTCAGTGCGGTGAATCACTACGACCGTTAAAGGGAAAAAGTGTTTCTAGGGGACAACAAATATCAAAAATGAGATTGAATTTGCTTACCAAAAGGATTGACATTATTAGTTACAGATTTTAAAGAAAGCCACGAGGTTGCACTAAAAAGTGATCTTTGAAGAGGAAGAATGTTATTCCCTGAAAATTATGTAGCTGTGATTCGATTTGGTCAGACTCCTTGAAAGACTGGAAGGCCGTCCGGGCATAAATCCCGGATTTCAAAAGCAACAGACAGTGATTATTAGTTGAAAATGGAACACGTAAAGACAGAATAATTCGGGATGACTGGTAATAATTATATCTAGGGTGGAGCTACTTGTGGTTGGGGAGAGTGATAGATCAGTCAAATCAAACACAATAAAGGTAAGTTTCGATGCTCGATCGAAATCACCTACGAAAACTTGTAGGAATTTATCGTGCAGCAACGGAACTAAGGAAGACAGAAAATAATCAAGAGAGGGAAATACCCATCTGTGTGCGAAAGGAGGCTAAGTAGAGTTTTGTTATAATTGTGCTCCTATGCCGAGAAGAAGCAGGATGATACTGAATAGTCAGGCAGTGAAGACCAGTGAATGGATAATGAATAAATTGGTTCAAACTTGCCTGACCCGGAGGATTTTATGTAAGTGAGCACATCACTTTCGATTTTATTAGTGCTGCATTGTCTGTTCAATCGGTATGCATCAAAGACCTGGGTGAATACTAGGGCATCGGCAACAAACGGGGTCAGCCATGGTTCCTGAATGCAAACCACACAAGCATGAACATTTATCCGAGACCGAAGAGCAAGAGATATATCTGGTAATTTTGTGAATAGACAGCGTAAGTTGGCACTTAGTAGAGATGGAACAGGCATTTTGGCTAGCGGGGTGCATTTACGCGCAGCCTGCTAGCCGGCACGAATGCATCTTTTTAGTTTAGTGGAAAATCAGTGATGTTTATGCGTATTTAAGTCCAAGAGAGGAGTAAGTCCGACCGTAAATGACGGTGAAAAA
Source organism: Fasciolopsis buskii (assembly GCA_008360955.1). NCBI lineage: Eukaryota > Metazoa > Platyhelminthes > Trematoda > Plagiorchiida > Fasciolidae > Fasciolopsis > Fasciolopsis buskii. The sequence goes on from LUCM01010546.1 coordinate 55,483, forward strand.
TGCTAATAGTACGACACAAATCCCAGTCAGGCAAGAGAAAGTACTGGTAGGCCGAATATTTCGATTTCCATTCCATTTTGACAAGTCACATTGGTTTCCATTTGGAAGTGAGGCAACCAAAAGGAACTTCTACACTCGGATGTTAGTGATCTAACGAACATCTGCTTAAGCCTTTCTTTGGTGGCTGGTTTGATCAGTGAAAGACAATCAAGCAGATTAACAAAGTAATAAATTACAGAGGAATAAAATATGCTTTTTCAAAATCAGGTGAATCATCTGTAACTCCAGGCGAAGTTTTCGCTGGTTTTGTTTACATCGAGTGAATTCACGAATGGTAGAAAAATTCAGGCTAAAGATACAATGGCTACGGAATGCAGTTAGGAAACTTCCCGTCATAGATGCAACCACTTTACTTGAAGTTGTCAGGTTTAATGCCTGCTATTTATTTTACACAATCAACTGCGTGTGAACTGGTTTTGGACGGGCCGCTCCAAATTTATCCGAGCTATACAAGAGTTGGCCTCGAATTCCTCGAGGGATTTTTTGGACTACCTCGAAACCTTTGTTTGTTCCGCTTTCAAATAAGGGAACAGTCGGAGCAAAAGTAAACGTAGAAAGCATGCCATGTGCAACGTTTTAGTTCAAAATTATTTCGACTTTTCACATAGCTTTTATTGAGCAAAATTCTTCGATTTCTAAACTGTGTTTTGAAAGTATGGTATTGAATTTTCGACTCGAATGCACGATATTACGAAAAAATTGATATACCGAATCTTGACAGGAAAATTAGAGATCTTTACCGTGAATTGTGGTCCGATAAACCACCAGCATGGTTTTAACTCATTGCAAAATGGACAAAGCAAACTATTTCCAGAAGGTTTTTTTCAGATTGGCACGCGCTCCTTGTCGCAAATAATCCTATCAATGCAGAACAAGAACAATCACTCCTTGCGAACTGGTATCATTGAGTAACGAAATGGCTCACACTGCAAGCACCTTTCAGTTAGTTATCATTTTCAACAGAAATAAAATACATGAGTTAGTAAATAAGAGTGCATCAGTATTTATCATTTTGTGAGAGGGACCAGCTTCGTTTGCGACAAACGAGGAGACTTGGAGACTTCTTTAGAAAATTTGATTTAATGATTGCTACTTTGGAAAAAGCGGCTAAATCAACACAGTTCTTGTTTCGTTTTAAATTCTTTTGATCGGTATACCAAACATTTTGCTTGAGATCGGACAGACAAACTCGTCTCCTCGAGGTTTCAAAAATCACCAATCGGAACAAAGAGGCACGTAAGCTTTCAGTATCGCACTAGAAGTTAATATTCTATAAAATACTGTGATAAAATGGAACCTGTACCCGATACAAAATACGTACATTTTATTTCATGTTCAAATTCTCATTGGCTTCAGATTTGCACTATAGTCAGTTGTACAATGGGAGCCGCTATGAAAGTGATTATACTTCTGCTCGTAGTCGTTGACTCTACCGCTGTAGCAAGAAGTATCGGGTCACGTATCTTTAACTATTTAAGGAAATCACGCAAAATAAAACAAGGCAGAAACCAAGCTTGAGATCTGTTTGGCCCTATACTAGAGGACAATAAGTTTTGTGGGAAGATGAGAAAACAAGACAAAAATCAGCTACACATTAAAGCTACATTTTGAGCAACACTAACCTCCGCGATAGAAAGATTTCCAGTTACTGTATTATCTCTGGAAATCAAAAACAATAATAATTCACTCGCGTCTTTTCCTGTAAAATTAGTATTCTGAACCGAGGTGTCATGTGATGCTTTCGCTTTCCCCCTGTTTATTCTACAGCCTCCTCGCATTTCGCCCTGAGAAAATGTTGTGCTATCAAAATAAACATGCGTTTTCAAATAACTCTGATCAAACGTATCAGTCTGCAGACAAATCATTGGATTCACGACAAAATAGTTGTGGTGACTCATTTATGGATTGTCATAGTTCGTTAGCTAGACACATCCTAGATCAAGACACGTTAGAAATGAATCATTACAAGCACGTGACAAATTTGGATCTCTCCGGCAACCACCTGAATTCAACCGAATTTCTTCAGAATCTTTCTGGATTGATCAAACTAAACTTATCGCAAAATTCACTCACTGAATTCACTGGTGTTCGATTTTGCAAGAATTTGGAAATTCTCAAACTCTCACACAACCACGTTGCGCATATTCCTCCGTTGGCTTCACTCCAATTTTTGAGCCATTTGGAACTGAACAGTAATAAAATTGAATGCATACTTGGTGAGTTGTTTATAAGTTTTTCATAGATAATTCTTAACTAAACAAGTGTGATGAGGAAGCAATTCATTTAGCAGCAAACATTGTGCAAGTTCTATGGTGCTAATGTTCAACGCCCAATCCGCTTGTGGTGTTTCTGACTAAGCTATTCTCCACTAGTAGAAGTAATGGGATGAGCTTCATAGTAGGTTTTAGAATTTAGTCGAAGGGTGGTTCAGTAAAGAAAAGAATTTCAAGACCAGTTTCCGCATTCGAAATAAGTATGAAGGTTCTGTATTCAGTCATTTGATCTGTAGTAGGATTAGTAAGTTTGTATGCCATTAAATGTGAAATAGAAGACAGAGGAGAAAACTTAACCCAAGGGCCCAGTTTTCCAATGGAAACCAGTGCTGAAAACCTGAGCTATCAAGCCACAACATTCCCATAGTTGTTATAAAATTGAAACTGTTTGGAAGTCGGAGAGTCTCAAATAACAAGGTCAGTGACAACCACGGGATTATTCTGAATACGAACGAGTATAGTGACCGCTGCCTAAGCACCCAATGTAACCAGTTGGCTGGCGATGAAATATTATCGACTCAAATGGCAAATTCAGCTCATTAGTGACGACTACCCGGAGGTAAAAGACACCTAAATCTCCGAGTACGCTATGTTAAGTCATCTTATAAAGTACTACTGTTTGCTTTGTTTATCGAGCAACAACCTGGTTGATATAATGGAGAACATTCTCTATCTTATGGCGTCTAGGACTATTGGAGCTGATTTTGTCTCACCCAGTATTCAATGTTGACTGAAGGTCTAACTGTTCGTAATCGGCAGTGACTTCTGTATGTGGCTGCAGCGATTTATGAAAGGGTCCGCAGTGGAGATCGCATTTATATTGCCAAATTCTGAAATCTCGATGTGCAGACAGTGAGATGCGTTTCTGTTAGGCAGGATCTAAGGATCGAAACGACATTTCCTTTTTTATGTAATTATCAAAACATGGATCACCATTAGTCTGTAGTTCGCGAGCAGATCCAAGTATATGTGTGCATTGTTGAACATAAACTTGCTCACATCAACTGCGGAACTGCAGATAAGAAGTCCATCTGGCCAATGCATCTCGTTCTTTCCGGGGGTTGTTAATAAGTAGCATATTGTCACCGAACGTTTGTGGAAAACCGGATCCGTTTATTGATCTATTCAGCATGGAGTGGGGAAGCCTGGCCCACTGGTGATTGCTGTAGTTGTCTGCATCAACGAATATCTTGCAGTAACCCAAAGGAAAGTCCTGTTTGACTTATTAAGACTCTGCCCAAAAGTCGTGTTCGTTAGAGGTTGATCTCTAGTGACTAGTTTCTTACGCCTAAACTCACTGTCTTTCGTCGTTTCATGAAATTCGACCAATGCACTCATCAGCTAATGGAAATTTGGTAATGAAATCAAAAATATTAAGTAACTTTTGATTTGGTATGCAAATGAAGATGCAGAAATAGAGAACCGCTGAAGCAGCGAGCTGTTATTGAAACTTGTACGGAATATTCTTAGTGTATACCTACCATAGCAATATAGTGGCTCGAACACGGATTAAATATACGCTAATCGAGCACGTTATCCGACGAAGATTGGCTCCCTGCGATATTTATCCCTCATAACAGGTGTGTTTCAGATTTTCGCACTGGCGCAAACCGTTACGTACTCAATGATTAATTTTTACACGTAGTATCACTAAGAAGAAAGAACTGTTTGCAAATGATGTTTTTGTCATGTTGAATTCAGGTTTTACAAGTTCAAGTCTCATTGAGTAACTCCAATATTTCTATTACATTTAAATGATTTTTAGAAAAAAGCTGAGTCATTGCAAACAAGACGCTTGTAACAGGTTTCAATAAAAAAAATAAGGAAATTTACATTATTTTATTTTATTTACGCGAATTTAATGCAAAAATTGACCGTTAACAGCTCCCCCGCGCTCACTTTTGCCAAAAACAGGATTGAAAAACTGCCCAAGTTTGAAACATCTCAATCTCAGTAATAATCAACTTTCATCTGCAGCTTTGCTGGGTGCGCAGCAGTGTCAAGGCTCCTGTAAATCGTTTGGATTAGCAGATCAATTTTCGAATGAACTAGGACAGCACAAAAATGGTGCCAAGCCCATTTTCTTGAGCTTTCCCAGTTTGCAAACCCTCATTCTTTCCGACAATCCGGAATTATTTGCATGTATAAACCTGGCAAAGTTTGAAAGAGAACGGATTTGTTCGCGGCTATCCAATCAAGAGGAAAGATTAGAATCCGGCGCCGCAGTAATAAATACTTCATCAGACAGGGGCATTTTTCCAAGATCCTTAAGAGAACTGTATCTGGCTAACTGCTCAATCACACAAATTATTGGTTTCACTAATCTGCCTGTGCTACACACATTGAACATGGCCGGCAATCGCATTGCGGACATGGAAAACCTGCGGTGAGTGTCGAATTTAATGTTTACTAACCGCAATTAACCGACCTTGTGGATATTTTTAAGATTACTGAAATCGCTGCCGTTACTTCACACTCTGAACCTATTGGATAATCCCGTTGCTGAACAGAACAATTACCGCTCCCGTATGATATGGATACTTAATCAACTAACTCGTCTGGATGAACGGCCGGTGTGCCTAAAAGAGAAAGTGAGTCAAACGATTCTGCGAGCATTTAAGATTTCTGGAGAATTATACTAAGCTGGATTTCTATTTTAGCGCATGGACATTTACGTACAAAAATTGTCGCAGTTTACTGAAAAACGTTGCACACATCACCTTGCAAAAATGAAATGAAACTGATCGAAGAATGACTTGAACAAATTGTGAAAGGTTGAACAGGAATTTAACTCAACCGCGGTCACGGTTTGTCAGAATACGTGCTAAATATGGAGCATTGAAGGTTCTGTAGCTTTTAGTTCTTGAAGGTACGGAAGGAAACGTGGATCGTGTCGAAATATGGGAGATATATTTGGGTGGCTCGTTGTGCATAGGATGCGTGGGATCTGAGAGAATTTAGTTGGCGAATTTCTCACACGCTGATAAGTGTTTATCACATGGGTTAAGGGACAATTCAGTTAGTGGTACGAAGGACACACGGTTAATAATTGATAGCCCCAGGAAAAGAATTTTAAAGTCGTTTTTGAGTAAACCTTTAAACATAACTGGAGAACAGTAAAGAAGGATTGGAAAAACATTGGTATAAAAATTGGGAGATGGTGCTTTGTTTCACATTGTAGTGTCGAAACTTCCTGATTTGAAATGACAACCGTCGGAGAGTCTTTACACAGGTAGAATTGTGAGAAGTCCATTTCAGATTTCTATTACTACTATTTCTATTACTAGTAACTCCTAGGTATTTCACAGAATCAATCCTGGTAAGTGTTGTTGAGCTGATGGGTGATGTTTCGGATGGGTAAGCTGACTGCGAGAGGGAAAGAGCAGACATTCGAAACATTTAAATGTGTTAAGATTTAAACCAGCTCGTGCACAGAAAGCGTAAACAGAATACGGGTTGTTGGAAACATTGAAAATTATCGTTGCTTGGAACGGATTAGGAGAGGACAACATCTTCAGCATACTGAAGAGGTGATGGAAGAGCACTCTGAAGCACGTCTGAGTTGTTAGTCAACGGTTTTGAAGTTTTACCGTCCATTCATGTGCACTTGGTTCAGTTAGTAATGTAATCAAATATCCATGCTAATAAAGGCCTGGGACTACCGAATGTTGGCAGTTTGTGAAATGGAAGAGACCGTGGGACCGAATCAAATGCCGACGATTAGTCTAGAAACGCGCAACGCACAGATTTCATTGATGCGTTTAGGGACTTACAAATGTTGTGAATGAGGGAGGCGACAACGTCCAAAATGGACCCGTTAGCTTTATAGGCAACCTGAAAAGAATCGTCAGAGGGATACATAGAAGAACGCGGGCGTTTAAGTATAGCAAGCCCCGTCAGTTTAAGACCGGAAGACGTTAGGGCGATGGGACGAAAATGTTTTGCTAAGGCAGTAGCACTGACGGATTTTGGGATGGAAATAATAGTGACGGGTCTCCAACAGTCAGGGATAGAAGACGAGCTTAGTGGTGATTTAATCAGGGAATTAAATGCATCGATCAGAGCCACAGCACCATGCATTGAAAGAGCTGAGGACAGACTGTGAAGACCAACCCCCGTGGTAATTTTAGTGGTGCGGTGGAAATCGAGCACCTGTTATCTAGAAAATCTTGTAATTGTCATGTCATTACCCCGACCAAATATGACCGGGGTAAAATTGGAAGGATGGATGAGAGCACGATTGATGCTGTCGACATCCGCATGAGTTTTTGTATGCTTCTTCTTCTTCCCACATAGCAGTCGAAAGCCTTGCCATAGGAGTCGACTGTTGTTACCACTCAGTAGTTTGCTGGCAAACGTTATGTCGATGCGTTGGATTTCCGCTTTTATTAGGTTGGAAATATACAGCACACTTGAGTTATTACGGGATTTGTGGAAGTGCTTCTTGCTTCTTCTCAGAGATTTCAGTTTCTGGGTGAAGATGCGGCCATTTGAGACGAATAGTGTTTCTAAAGGACAGCAGATATCAAAGATTGCGTTGGCCTTTTCTGTGAAAGGTTTAACATTGTGATTGAGCAGGGGTTCAAAAGAGAAACAAATAGATGCAGGTGAAAGAGATTTCTGAAGAATAATATGGTTGTTGTGTGAAAAGTTGCGGAGGCGAACTCGGATTTGATTTGTTCTTCCGAAGGAATGGAAGGCTGACCTAGAGCATATTTTGGTCCTTAACAGAAGCAGACAATGATCACTACTTGAAATTGGGGCACGCAGTTTTAGGGAAAATAAATCAGGGTGATTGGTAATAACTCTATCGAAAATGGAGCCGCCTCAGGTGGGTGAAACGCACAGATCAGTCAAATCAAACACACTCAGTGGTGGGGTAAATGCATGATTAAAATCATCTACAATACTATGCTGAATATTCCCAGGAAGAGGAGCAATAAATACTAGAAAAGAGTCGAAAAAAGATGCGATATTTTGTTGTGAGCCAAAAGGGCAATGTATAAACCTGGGATGACTCTGTGTCACGAGACAGTCACTTCCGTTTAGCGAGTACGTAGAACACAGGATTGAAGTCCCAAAAGGTCTTTGAATGCTCGGGCAATCATGAATATTTGCTGAAGTCTGCCTATTTTTTTAAAATTCATGTCCACCCATTTTGAATGATTTCCTTCCCCATTGTTAGATCTGGTTCAAATGGCATTAGCTGTAATACGCTTCTCCCGCGCTTTCGACTCGTCATTTAACGATAACTTTCATCACCTTTTATTCTATTTCATGTGAGAAAAGCCAAGCGGAGCATATTCAATTGTTTGTTTTTAGTCTACATCCAATCGTTCTAGTGGCTTTATATGATCAACACTCACTGATCGATTATTCCACTAGCTATATTGGTCCACCGTTATCGGTGACTTTCCCAAGGGGCGTTTTTCACTCACATAATTGGTTAGCGTGATTGGTGTGATGTTACCGCCGCTGTGGTGATCTCTGACCAGAGTGATGATTATGATGGATCGACACCCACTCCTCTAACAGGATAGCACTCCTGAGGCCTGATACAGGAACACGTAAGAGACTACCCTGCTAAAGGGTCCCGGTAACATGAAGTGGCTATTCAGTTATTGTCTTGTCGACATCAGTTGGCTTTTGCCAGTTGGATCACTGTTTCGATTAAATTGACCGAAAGGGTGAAAGAATCTTCTGCCAGCTTGGTGCAACGCACAAGTTGCGGAAATCATGATAAAATCGAGTTTGTAAAATTACTGAAACCCCTATCAAGAGAGTTGAAGGATAAATGAAGGATAGCCTGAACCGAAGAAGACATGTTTGTCTGTTTGTCCTTTCCCAGATGACGAGTCAATGCGGAAGGCTGAAGGAAGCAGAGTGCCCTGTTTGTCCCTAATACGAAGGAACCATGTGCGGTTTCCAGTAAGCTCAGTACAAGCCGGATGAGAATAATTTAGTAACTCAAAACTTATTGATTAATAACAGTAAGACGAATGGCAAACGTCTAGCAGATAGTTTGGCTGTACAGCGATTTAAAGATTATTTTAAAATTGGAGTCAGTCATGCCATTACAAGGTTTACACCATTATAAAAAAGCCCACCCAGTCCATTGTCCAGGTTCCACTTTTATTATTGAAAGGCTCGACTAGATTATTTGTGCAGAATGATTAGATGGCTACAATGCATTTATAGGTATATTGTTCGTTGTTCCTGTAATCCGTAAAGTGTGCTGTTTTGCATATACAAACTTATCGGTTGATTTGGCCCGGAAGGTTATGAATTTGGTTTTAAACAGCCGTGTGAGCAGTAAGTGCGGATATCTGGCCTCTACGCTGATGGACCTGACCAATCCATAACATCAATGTTTTAAAGGAACAAGCATTTACATACCAATTTCGGCAATGGATTTATATATATATATATATATATCTCACCAGAATGGAATCTGTAGTATTAGGAGTGTGCATGGAAGCTGTTCGTGGGAGAATCCACAGAAGAATGACAACTGTGTTTCATTCGTTGATAATTCTTTGTCATTTGAGCTGAGTCAACCTTAGGAACGAGGGCAGAATGCCCCAGAATATACGTATATATATATATATATATAGAGGCAGGAAGTAGTATTTGGATTCGTAAACAAAATTTGGCCGGGAGCACACGACGGGTTTCGCGGTTATTGTCGCTCGTCAGGCATGCGTACGCGATGCTCTCTTGTCCAAACATCCACATACTTGTACACTCCGAATTGATTGATATTTCTCACCGGAATCGAATCTCTAGCATCAGGTTGGCTCAGCCCAACTGCAAAGAATTATCAACGAATCACAGTTGTGATTCTTCTGTGGACTCTTCGACGAAGAGCTTCCATGCACACTCCTGTTGCTACAGATTCGATTCCGGTGAGAAATATCAATCAATTCGGAGTGTACAAGTATGTGGATGTTTGGACAAGAGAGCATCGGGTACGCGCATACCTGACGAGCGACAATAACCGCCAAACCGGTCGTGTTTTGTCGGCCAAATTTTGTTTACGCATCCAGATACTACTTCTTGCTTTATATATATGTATATATATTGTTTATGTCAATATTACGGACAGGTTCAAAATAATGATTAACATTTGCAGTAAGTCTGTTCTCATTGCTATCAGTTCGTGAGCAGTTACTGAAAATCTATTTGCGTCATACGTTTTATGGCCAAGCAAACAGTTTTTACGAACAGGGTCACCGATTACAATAAAATGAAAATCGATGACGCAGATTCCGTTTAGACCAGGAGGACATAACGGAGAGAAATGACATAACAAACGGGAGAAAGTTAACAGGCAACGGACAGCATTGCTGATTTTACTGACCCTGAATCACACAGAGATTTCTGCCGGCACATTCGTGTGGGTGATCTGGCAGTCGTCATTCTCCAGTCACTGACTGTATAGTCAGACGAACTCGGAGGTGGCATCAGGCAAACTTTCATGATCTGGTCAGTATAAGTATTAAAAACTGAGCTTACAACCTCATCTGTTTTTACCGAAAAGTAACTGCCATATGAGTACACCGTTCCTTTTGTGACATTTACGTGCAACAAGTCAGAATAAATTCGACTGGTTTTCTACTGCATTCCAGGTTTCCGCTATGGAATATCACGCGCCAAATTTGCTTCAACTAGCCAGCCATGATCACCGGGTTAATGTTTTGTATCAGTTCACGCGTCCACAACACATACGAGATTGGTGAGTTCGTTCACCTTGGTATATGTTCACCAGCCTGACTTTAGAAAAGTTCCATAATGAAATGTTGCTATCGGCAATGAGGAATTAATTTTGTTCACCTTGTGGTTTGGCTTGAAAGTATTCCAAACTGTTCAAGACAGATAAAGAAATTAAAGCGGCCGTAGACTTGTTAGAGCTGCCGCGTATGTTCATAAAGTAAATGGAGATGGCGAAATAAGCCTATTAGTAATGTTTTAGTACCAAATGAATTTGGTTCCTCTACGTAAATGTAAAAGAACACCAACAAGTACGCTGGCAATGTCAATCTAATTGGTGGTGAAAAGTTAGCGATGAAAACATCAGACTCAGTGATTAGAACCCAGGGAAATCTGGCTTATCCGAATAACTAAACGACTTTGTTTGTCTTCCTTGGGCTTATTCGCATTCAGTGGCTATGTAACTAAATTTTACAATGATCTGTCTCTTCTAGTTTCCTGATCGTTGGTAGTTTCATCTATCCACTTCAATAAACTTGGGTGCTTCATAATTCCGTATAAATCTTCACTTTTCCTCATGTACACTGGCATTTGCAACTGACTGATTCATCCTGAAACCCTCAGTACACTACAAACTCTATCTAGTCCGTACCCAATTTTGGCTCTTATCGGCCCGGCCGGGTCGTTGAAACGTCAGCTGAGTCGCATGTTGATTGAGAAAGCCAAAAATTATTTTGCTGTGCTCAAGTCACATACGGACAGTCCGGACTGGTGGAAATGGGATCGAAATGCACGCGAAACTGGTTACCACGAGGTTCATTCAAATTTTCATGAGGAGAAAAGCTTCTCAAACAAAAACTTCATTCATTTGTCTGTGGAAGCCGACGTTGGACTCAGTGAAAAAGCTGTGGAAATTGGGATTTCCGAATATGACCACGAGCATATTACCAGTGACGAATTTGACAAACTGCGATCGGACGGAGAATTCATTCAAACAGCTCTTGTGGGAGGTGAGTATCTCTGAGTAACAAAGCAGAAATGTTCATAAATGTAAAGTTAGGCCTTTCTGGATATCTGAAGTGAAAAACGGAAGGTTTGTTAGTTGGGCATGAAGACTTTGATCGGTGAGTGTTCTTGTTGAAGCACAAAATGTTTGAGCTGGAGTTAACGAAATTCATTTACGAATTGTTTGGAAATCTCAAATACAATGATCAAACATCACAATCTGTTGCACACTTGATTTCAAACATGACAAAACAATCAGAACCATTTGTAAAGCACTATCACATTGAATTCAGGATTTTAAGTAGTTTTTCAACTGTGTACGGCTATTTTTGTGGAGATGGACTCAGAACTGTTATCACAGAGTGGGATTGCGGTAGTCGAGATTCGATTTAGGCAACATGACATAATTTCATTGTCATTTCCACAGTAGGAGGGAATACGATGCACTAGTGTGAACAAAATGCCACAGAATAGCGCAGATAAAAATGAGAAATTTGAAGAAACATGGAAGAACTACGTATCAGTGGAAAAAGGGCAGAATGGACTAAGGATTAGTCAACTAAACGTATTTCCCATGATCTGACGATCCGAGTGTTGTTCGAATTTCCTGCTTTCGCATTTGCAAAGATGCTGTAGCTGAATTCTGAGGAATGATTATGCAGATGTGGACGACAGGGCAATTATCTACCAACGTAAATAGCTACGTCGTTTCCTTGCTTGTTTTTTTACTCCAGAAAATTTAAAGGGGAGCGTGATGGACAAAAGCTAACATATTTTAATAGATAACGGGAAAATTTATTACTCCCTTTTCCAGCACAAACTTTAGATGACCTGTCTCCCTCAGAAAACCAACGTAGTACTGTGTGACCAAAATCGAACCGGCACTTCCTCTGGTCTGGGATCCAACAAAGCCTACAGATTTTCAGACCGCTGATTCCTTCCTTATCCACTTATTTGAGTACTTTGCTCAGTCTCTTTCTGATTTGAAAATGAACTTTTATTATCAAGTAGTTTAATTATGTGTTCAAGACGAAATAACAGAAAGGCGGTCTTTCAGTTAGTACTGTTTGCTTCGTTTCATGAACAGGTCACCAGTACGGTCTGACATGGTCCACTCTGGAAGGTGTTGCCAGGCGCGGACTGGCTGGTATATTCACTGGCGAGCTAGAAAGCATGATCAGCTTGCGCATGACCAGTTTACAACCACGATTCATCCTCTGCTTACCAGAAGATCGTGTGATACACGAGAACCGTCTGCGCAACCAGTATCCAGCAAATTTCTTCCTCTCGCCAACACAAAAACACCCGATAGACTCAGGGCTGGTAGAGGATTCAATGAAGCGGCAAAACGAGTACATCAAATGGTGTCTGGATCGGGCGAATAATTGCTATCCGCAATTTCATCGAGACCATCCCGGATGGTTTGACGCAACGATAAATACCACACATCAAGATGTGGGTTTCAGTCAGCTGTTATCGATTGTAATGGATTACTTGGGTAAGTTCCCCTCACTTCTTTTAGATTGAATCGACGAAAATTGAATGATGCAATTCTAAGTACCGTAACGCCAAGAAAGTGAAAATATATGAAGCTCGCTCCGTTATTTCAGCACCGTGCTGCATTCAGTAAACTTGACCTACAGAATTTTAACGGATAACTTGAATTAAAAATAATTCTTACATTTGGTATTCATTTCGCAGCGAAAGATCCTCAGGACCTCCACGGCACCGCGGTACAAAATACTACCATCAGTGCTTAAGGTGACATGATCTATTTATGGCATGGCGACCTTAGTTCATACAGCATTATAAAGACAGAATGCTGTCTTTATGGGAAAATTTACACAATTTTCATGGATTTGCTTCTTCGCGGTATCTGCCCAAAGGCGATTCACTTAGCATCATGGAATATCAGATCAGTTTGAGCTACCATGTTCGAGAAGCCTTCGCATGAGTAGTTTGAAGACTAGGAATAGAGTACTGGATACTGGTCCAGAAAATATCCCATAACAGCATATTATGCTTAATCGAATTTGTTGTTTGCATCATTTGTTGCTTATGGCAAAAAACAACTCACCCAGATTGTGGCCTGTTCTCCGTTTATTCTTTTGAATGGAAAAAGCCACCTAGAGGTCAACAACTGACGTGGAAGCGAGAGATATAAAGATGTACAGCGAACTTACGGGGGGTAGATGCATTGCGCCTACGTGGTAGGTATCTGAATGATCCTTCAACCACTCCACTTGAAATACTGATGAATATGGGAGCGAACCGTGAAAAGTGGTGACACTTTCTATTGAATCCGAATGATTGAAAAGATTTTCGTCTGGACAGTTAAACTGTGTAGTTTACGTATCGTAAAGTTGGCATTCTATTCTCTTCGTGTAAATCCATTCGTTATGTATTCTGTCTATTCATTCATTTTTCCGCTACAACTTGTGGTAAGTAAGGAAGTGCGGTGGTCAGTGGAACTTAACATGTTTTCTAGCACAATACAATTATTATAGCGATGAAATAATTAATTTGCAAAACCATTTATTATGAATCACCTTAATGCGAATCACGAAAACAGGTGAAAGTGCCAGATCCTTATTACTTATTTTTATGCGGCCAGCCCTGTCGAAGGGATACGTTGTTTTTTAAATGTCTCTGATTGCAGCTGTCTACGAGTTACGAACTGCGGCGCAGTTTGAATACCGCTAAATTCAGCTGTTACTTCAATGGCGTCCTCTGAAAACCAGTTGAAAACCTAAGCGGTCCATGTCCACCCTAACAGTGCCAACCCGTCTTCAGTTGGTCACCGAAGAGATATTTCCAGTCTAATCCAGATGATGGTAACAAACACCTCTTCGTATATTCCGCCTCGGGTCGACTAAAGACATGTTCGATCTAATGAAAATGAAATCCTTAGAGGAACGACGAAAGCCGCTTGACGTCCATGGAGTATAGACGCACGGCGGAGCTTGTGATAAGATAATACCATATGATTTTAGCCTTGTAACGCAGGCTCCAGGGCCGAATCGTCCCAGCCGTTTTCTATCGTGTGCTCTTGGTGGCCAGGTTTTGCAGACGTACATAAGGAATGCATAGCCAGTGGCTTGATAGATGTGTGGCTTCATATGGAGATTTATTTAGCTGCGAGATCACATTTTTATGAGGATGTAAGAACGATCACTTGGAACAGTCTACACGAAGCTCGACCTTGTCTCTGGTCCGGTCTTTCGGTTGGGTAGCGGTACCAAGGTACTTTATCTGACACTTTTTAAAGCTTTGTCGTTCACGTAGATGCAGTGTGATGGGTGGCGTGAAGTTATGAAGAACTTCGTCTCACATCATTGCTGAAGAAATGTAGATAATTTTTTATTAAAGGACCCGATAGCAATGTAAACAACGGTTCCTAACCGCACTGAACCCAGTGAGAGGCTGTTACCTTGATAAGTTACGATAATTTATAGTGAACAGTTGAGAGATATCCAAAATCTTCAGCGACCGAAATATTTGCTTAATAATCAGTCATCTGCTTTTCGCTGTATGGTAACCAATGAAGATTTACAGTGAGTTTGAAATAACCGTATAATGCTCCCACAATGAATGGACAACGTTTTTGTCTGTTTCATCATTTTATAAGTTGAAAATTACAAAGACCGGTGCTAAGCGATCACGGTTTTAAGGTAGCAAGAAGTTATCAAACGACATTTGCTCAGCGATTTTAGTTTTCTTAGTAGTGACAGTCTGTCTCTCCCTACCTGCCACCAAGATTCATTCAACTTCATTCCTATCACTACTTATTTTGCATAGCGCTATTTTGACGGAATGGCCCGAACACAATAGCGTGAAAAGTGTACATGGAATTAGACGACGGACCACGGACATGCTACAAACTTAACAGGGTAAAAGAAACGGTACGAGTTGGACTTGACACGTAATTTAGTAGGTGTCATTGATAGTCACTATCCTCCAAGACTTGACCAAGATCAATGTTTGTTTGTTGGTTAGAACAAAGTACACATTCACAAACACAGACAAATAAACATCAGTTTGCTTGTGAACGTTCCCACAGTCGTTCGACTGTGAAACTTGCCTTGAGAAAGACTACTCACGGTAGTCGAAACGTTGGCGCATTGCATCTACCAACAATGCTGTTATTAACATTATATCATTCATAATTGAAACCAATATATGGCGCTTCCACTTTTCGATGCATTCCTTACATCGTTTGGGAGAAAATGCAGCGTGAATTCTACGCCGTTACACTAAATTACACTGGGGATTATTTTCCGGTTGGATTATACCTTCTAATGATCACTTAGGCACAAATATACAACTAATCAAGAAGCTGATCACTTAGTTCAGAAATAAGGAAATAAAAAAGCTGCACATTGAACTCGCTGGTAGACCTAGTACGGAGAAGGAGTCACAACAGTATGGGCAAATGCGAGCAAATAAAGCCAGAGAACTCAGTCAGTTCATTCGGGAAGCAAATGCAATTACCCTCTAAGAATAGTGCAGAGCAAATCATAACAGTCATTCGGAGTGAATCCTAAAATTTTGGTCAGAACAGCATTAAGTTCATTGTTATCGTAATTCATATATACATATATGAATTGTGAAAACTAAAGCAACAACTGAAGAAAAGCCGTTTAGTAAACGACATCATTAAGAGATAAATACCTGAATTTGTATTCCTTTGATTTAAAGAAAACTGAGAGACCTCTCCTACTGCAGGTTTTAGATTCAAGCTATAAACTAGGCTGGAAATTTAGTCGATATGTCATTTTAGTTATCATATCTAACTTAAACTATGTCGCATTACGATCCTGGTAAGGAGAACAAAAGTGGATTAACTGACAACAATTTGAGGCTTGCAGTGATTGAAATCCAAGAATAATAGATAATAGCATTCGATCGGACCGCAAGTATTTTTCACTAGTGCTTTGGTCATTTTGATTTGACATCGAGAAACTCCAGTAAGAAAGTGCTTTTATCCTATACTCCAGGAATTTTTGCAAACCCTTATCGTATGCTCACTGATTAGGTAGCTTTTTAAATAATCACGTCAGGGCACGAAACATATTTTGGATGTGATTAAGATTCGTGCAGCGTTGTTTTTATATGAAGCTTACTTTTAATTTGATAAAACCCTGCCAAATTCTGGTAGAGTGAAACACAGAGTCGCTATCGAAAATGCCACTGTTTTTTATATTTTCTACTGGACTAGAATACAGGTTGTGTCTCTATAGCCACAAAAACAAAACTTCCATTACAAGTATTGCATTCTATTTTAGTCGATTTGTAAGGCTTTTCTTACTTCATTCACGTAAGATCAAGCAAAGTGAACTGGAGTTAGAATGCAAAAATGCTTTCGCGGAGAATTTTCTATTATAAGTATCCGTTCAGTAAGTGTTTTCCAAGTCACCATACACGATGCATATTTCAATAAAATTAACCAGTCACCAGATTAGGCCTTTAAGCATTTTATGCTACTGCGCAGGATAATTATATTTCCTACTTTGTTGCGCGAATAATCCATACTCCATATCCGTCGACATGAAGTATTTGTAGTAATCTGCTTTAAGATTGTCGAAATGAACTTATGTCGTAAATGTTGACGTGAATTTAGTTGACCTTGTGGTCAAATTCGGATGTTAGTGATTTCCTCTACAAAAGCTAGCTTTTGGCATAGTTTGTCCACTTAATATGATGTGATTGGTGATTCTGATGAGTCTAAAATGTTGGAAAAGATTGGGCATAAAAGCTGAAACTAGCCCAGGATTTCTATTTATTTCATTATCATCTGCAGTGTGACATCAAGAGACTTAGCTGTTCCTCTCTCATTGCTCCACTGCCTCGATAAAAACAGATGCGATTAAAGCAGTGCGCTTTAATGGCCTTGACAAAACTTTACCTTCAATATAAACCAATATTCTTCCCAAACGGAAATTTTCCTCGTTCTTCACCAACTATGATTACTAGACCTCTGGTACGGCAAAATACCCTAATTAAAAAAATACTCTCCACTTATAAACACATGCATAATTGTCAGCAGACAACGCGATAAAATAATTTCTCTTACTGGGAAAGCGAATAGGTTAAAATTTATGAATTTAAACCAGGATAAAATTTAAGTTTTCGAAAAATAGTCGACGAATGCCGAGGGACCGAATTAGCCGGCAGAATAATCACTCAGTGATTATTACTCAACGAAGACTAATATTAACTATTTGGTTTTGAATAATAAACGAACATTTTGTCTGCTCGACTTGAGCTTTCTCAATGGAGCTGGTGGGGATTGGAAATAACGGCCGAAAAATGGAAACGATTGGGTATTTTCCGCTGAACCAGAGCAGACATCCCATCACATTTTGTACGCTTTGAAACTTGGTGTCAGTGGAACCAAGGAAACCCCGCGTCGGAAGTTCATTGAATATGGCCAAAACGTTCTCAATATCTTCCCCAGAACTCATGAATATGTCTTGTTCGAATCGGCTGCCAAGGAATGTTGTGTATGAAAGAACGAATCGTTGTGGTCAGACGATTATTTTCGGAACCCAAAAAATGCCAAATGGCAACTATTGAACGCTGTCTAGGGGACGAGGTTGGGCGTATAATACAACTGTTCTCATTCGATGACGACAACGGCAGGAATGGTCTGATCACCCTGCTACAGAATATGGAAGAATATTACGTCAGTAACTCCAGTGAATTGTTCAAACACGTTCAATTCTTCCGAATACAGCAACTTGATAATGAAACCTTGCAAACCCTTTAATTTTTGTCAATGCAATAAAGATAGCCTCATACGGGACAAGTTGATGATTGGTGCGCGGAATGAATTTACCATCAAGAAGCTCTTATCCATGCGTCGATTGGATCTAAGAACTTGCATCGACATCTACAAAGGTGAAGATGCCACCATGAATCAGCTGCAATACCTAACGGAACATACCACAACAAATGAGCTGTACGTATTAACACATTCCAGTCGAATCACATGCAATTTCCGCGGTTTGCGACACGAGAAATGCAAGTGAAATGTCCAACTTGTGGAGAGATTTGTCCCGCTGCGAAAAACAGAACTGTTTTGCCTGAAAGTATTGTTCCAATTCTCCGAAATTAACCGCGCAAACGGAAGATTTCCATGCCATTATCAACGGTTTCCAGCAGCATGGCTTAAAAAGCTGCCTGTTCGCCAACATCTTGGTTAACGAGCAATCCTGCCAGCCTCAGCTGAACTTCGGCGCCTCAATGAATATCATTCCGGTATCCTATGTGGATCACAATAATAGCAGACGCTTTACAAAAAGGCTGGAATTGTGAAATCCCATGGAAACTGGTGTTTTGGGGAAAATAACACTGAAGGTCAAAAACCCGAAGACCAGTCATTGCAGAGGAGATCAGTTTCTTGGTAATTGAAAAGAATTTACAACCGATTCTCGGACTGGGTGCAATTCAATAATTGAATTTTTTCGCTATAAACAACATTTTTTGTGAAAACGTTGCAAAAAGGACATTTTTGCGCAATATTCCCAAGTATTCCACTCCCATTTGGGACGTTTATCGGGAAGAATACGTTCATTTGTGGTATAGAATGTCGTACGTTGCATTACCGGCTCATAGCGTGCCAGTCGCATTAATGGGAGCCATCTTTTGCGAATTAGACAGGTTGGTACGGTTTGGAGTAATTGTCGCAATCGATGATATTATGGACTGGGTTAGTCGAATCGTAGTTGTCACAAAGAAACATGGAGCCATCTTTTTGTGCATAGAACCAAAACACCTCAACGTAGCACTAGAAGAACAACACGTTACCAGTGCTTGATGGTTTCTTGGTAGAATTGAATCAAATGCGTTTCTTTACCAAGTTTGACTTGTGCTCAGCATTCTGGCAGCTCGTGATAGATGAGAAACCAAGCCTTTTGACTGATTTCGCCACTCCTTTTGGCCGTTTCCGTTGGCTCCGATTGCGGTTGGGCTAAAGTATCCAGTGAAAGTTTCCAGAAGCCTCTTGCCTAAGTGTTAAATAATCTGGAAGGCCTGGTATGCGTTGCTAATGATGCCCTGGTTTACGGGAGAACATCAGAAGAACACGACAAACATCTGGAAGATTTTACTGAACGCTGGCTGCAACAGGGTATTTGTTTCAGCGCAGAAAACAATTGACTATTGAGTCACAACTGGGGCTTTCCATGGACACATGCTAACAGATAACGAACTAATAGCCGATGCTGAGAAAGTCAAGGCAATATTAAACATCACTCCTGAGGATCCAAGAGGTGTTTTGCGACTTAATGGAATCGTAAACCACCTCAGTAGATTTTTACCGCACATGGCAGACGTAATGAGAATCATTAAGTAACTAACACACAACAGAACGCAGCGGCAGTGTGGAGCAGATTGGCAAAACGCCTTTGAAAGGACAAAGAAGGCCGTCAAAAACACACCAATATTAGCCTACTGCAGACCAGATTTGCCCCTTGTTGTACAGTGTAACAACACTCAGTCGGGCGGCCAATGTGGTTCATCGGCACTCACCGGCTTTCTCATGAGGCGATTTCTCCGCTTATCAGTTGGCATAATCAGCTCGAAGCCGCGGCAACTGTGTTGATCTCTGTTCTGGGTGGATGTTATAATGAGCCAATGCCCACTACCCTTACATCCTGTCTTTTTTGATGTGGCCACTCTGTTCTTTTCCTTCTCAGTTAATGCGGGGTTTTCTCACTTTCTGGTTCACTGATTTTTGCTTTCCATTCCACCTCCCTTGCCGATGTCTGGCAGTTTTCATGATCTTCCTTACCCGGTTTCCATATCACAAACTATCTCTGGTTCTCCTCACCCTCTTCGAATTCCGTTTGCGGCATTTGGTATAGTAATTTCTGATTAGATAATACCTAAATATCAGACTCTTTCACCTCGAGCACAGCGTGTAATGTAGACAACTGTTGTTGTTTTCAAAGCTCCAGTTTCTAGTCGATCTGTGGTCAGCACACACATGGGTTCATGGGCTCCTCGAGGTACCAATTCGTTGAAAATCGCTTCAGTTTGAACAGTTGAATACATCTCCTCTCTTCTTTGACTGTTATTCATGAAAGCATCAAGCTCTTTGAAGGGACATTGTTTCCTGAAGCCCAAGTAGTGGCATTAGCAGCGAAATTGGTAAACTCCCTATTGCAACGAAATGGACAGTGACTGATAAGTTCTTACAATAATTGATGAAAAGACGGCTTCTAATGATTAAACTAATATAGGGTTATTGTGATTACATTTTGCGATAGGTTACCAAGTCTAAACTTCTGACAACATAAAACTGGGATAAGACAAAAATTTTTCCTGATCCTTTTTCGAATTAATTTGCCTTGGACAACGAGGGTCACGGGTTTCTAACTGGTCTTACTTTGACCAGTAAAATTATTGGTAGACAGATTATCATATTCAAATGTACGCAATCGAATATTCTTAAATAATTTCGGCTGATGAAATTCGAAAAGCTCACTAGACACTACTTGTTTATCAGCTTTCAGGAATATGTAGATACACACATCTTAATAGAAATATAGAAATTTCTCTACTTTGGCGATCACTTGAAAAGGCTACCGGAGAAAAATTCGTGTTATTAACGTACAACCATGAAGCAGGTCGAACAATAGTTTTAGGTTTATCCACCGGAATTATCAGCTAATCGCAGCATTATCTAAATATTAGTTTGCATTTTCTAACGAGTCTGATCAATATGTTCAACTCTCCTGACTTTAGTGCTTTGCTTCATTACTTTCGATTTTGTTTCTCGAATACAGTTGATTGAAAGAAAACACGAATTGCAGTCATAGATGAAGACACTTAAAGTATTCTCAACCCACCTTGTATTTTGTCATTCCGCATGCGCATAGGATTTCGGTTATTACATGCAGCATAACGAGGTCGATTTCTCGTCGCTTCTCTTTTCTGCTGGTAGAGATGATCGTGGAGACACCGTAGGTATCCAAAGGTTAGAAAAAGCGTACCTTGATTCAGATTGTATAATCCTAAGTCTACACACAAAAATGCCCACAAATGTAGCTGACGATGAGAAATCTATCTAGAAGGCTGACTACAACATTCGAGACATACAAATACAGTCAATCGATGCTCTAGGAAAGCAGCAGTGCGGAGAGTGTGTGAATCGTTTGGCATAAAATTTCGTATTTTTTCTGGGAATTTTAAGTCCAGACAACGTGTCTATGAGCTACAATCGATCGAGTATCTTAATGGAACCGCCGAAGCTGAATTTATCGGATGTCTACACGTAAGTATGGATTTGAGGTCATTCGGTAATGCACGCTCCCTTTACCAACACGTGGTGTTTCTTCCCGTTGTACGCGGTCAGTATTGGCTGTAGAATTTTACGTTTCCCTATCGTTTACATTATCAACAAATATGCAGTCATTGTCGACGCAATCAAGCAGTTCTACTGGTTATAATTAAATAATCTGCATACTTTGCCCGGAGGACTAGTATATTTTTATTTTTCTAGGAAATCAGGCATTCACACAAACACTTTGTATAGACGTTCATTTTGTTTCCACAACTTCAACTGCAGGTATAAGTCTGGATGAACTGACACCTACCAATCAATCATCGACCTCAGCCCCGATACCAAAGATATCCAGTCAAAATGACCATTAGACAAATTATCGGTCACAAATGGGCCACAGCATGGAACAAACCGATCAAAAGTGGATCATTCTGACAAATTGGCACCGTGAAACATAATCCACCGAAGCTTTCCTTGCTTTTATTATTGCTTGCTTTTTCTGGCAGTTTCATGGCATAGTGCTATGTGTTTCCTATTCTATATATTTTATAAGTAATCAGAAATAAGTAATTCGATCATTTACTTCCAATTAAATAAACTGCATGAACATTCGCAACTCACCGGGCCAATTGTTTTTTACGGCCTAGGGCTTTTTCATTTTGTACATTTTGGTATGTTGAACGCTGACAACTTCGACGATCTACAAAGATGGACCACGGGCATTCTAGGAAGTTGGCACAACCGGGATTCCCCTCTAAAAAGTGTACCTTGACGGTGTTTTCATTAGTCATCGCGAATGTGATGAATTGTGGAGGTGCGAAAGGCACCAGATGATCGCTTAGAGGTTGCCAGCAGCCATAAATATCCAGGGAATCTGGTTGCAAATGCAAAGGTTTTGTGAGTAGATCACTTCATGAATTGCGAAATCCAAGACAACTTCCGCGAAAGTATGACATTTGTGNTACAACATTCGAGACATACAAATACAGTCAATCGATGCTCTAGGAAAGCAGCAGTGCGGAGAGTGTGTGAATCGTTTGGCATAAAATTTCGTATTTTTTCTGGGAATTTTAAGTCCAGACAACGTGTCTATGAGCTACAATCGATCGAGTATCTTAATGGAACCGCCGAAGCTGAATTTATCGGATGTCTACACGTAAGTATGGATTTGAGGTCATTCGGTAATGCACGCTCCCTTTACCAACACGTGGTGTTTCTTCCCGTTGTACGCGGTCAGTATTGGCTGTAGAATTTTACGTTTCCCTATCGTTTACATTATCAACAAATATGCAGTCATTGTCGACGCAATCAAGCAGTTCTACTGGTTATAATTAAATAATCTGCATACTTTGCCCGGAGGACTAGTATATTTTTATTTTTCTAGGAAATCAGGCATTCACACAAACACTTTGTATAGACGTTCATTTTGTTTCCACAACTTCAACTGCAGGTATAAGTCTGGATGAACTGACACCTACCAATCAATCATCGACCTCAGCCCCGATACCAAAGATATCCAGTCAAAATGACCATTAGACAAATTATCGGTCACAAATGGGCCACAGCATGGACCAAACCGATCAAAAGTGGATCATTCTGACAAATCGGCACCGTGAAACATAATCCACCGAAGCTTTCCTTGCTTTTATTATTGCTTGCTTTTTCTGGCAGTTTCATGGCATAATGCTATGTGTTTCCTATTCTATATATTTTATAAGTAATCAGAAATAAGTAATTCGATCATTTACTTCCAATTAAATAAACTGCATGAACATTCGCAACTCACCGGGCTAATTGTTTTTTTACGGCCTAGGGCTTTTTCATTTTGTACATTTTGGTATGTTGAACGCTGACAACTTCGACGATCTACAAAGATGGACCACGGGCATTCTAGGAAGTTGGCACAACCGGGATTCCCCTCTAAAAAGTGTACCTTGACGGTGTTTTCATTAGTCACCGCGAATGTGATGAATTGTGGAGGTGCAAAAGGCACCAGATGATCGCTTAGAGGTTGCCAGCAGCCATAAATATCCAGGGAATCTGGTTGCAAATGCAAAGGTTTTGTGAGTAGATCACTTCATGAATTGCGAAATCCAAGACAACTTCCGCGAAAGTATGACATTTGTGGTACCACCGCGATATCTGGCTTTCCTCCACAGGAACAGTGTGCAATGCCACGGTCTGCCGCGCTCGTTTTCACTGTTACAAGACGTGGCCTTTTCATGTTGAGGATGCCTTCTGTTCCCGGCTAAGGACATCTATGCTCGTTTTCAAGCGGGTAATATATACATATATATATATATATTAAAAAGAGACAGGATGAATGTCGGAAAGCAAATAAACTGCATGTTCTAATAACCATACAGGGGTAAAAAGTTCCGTAGAGCAGACATAGCTAGAAGAAATGTAGAGTGAATGCATCTGTAGAGGAAGACAAGGTTGTCAATGCCGAAGAATGTCACCAACGAAGATGCGTCAAATTTGGTCTTGTAACGTGCTGAATCTGACAGAACCAAATCACTTTGTTGTATGTTCGAACTTTGCCTGTACTTTACCCAAAAACAAACGTCCAAAACCAACTGTGGTACATGGACTTAGAACTAGAATGGTGCACAAAGAACAACAGGACTCAAAGACATTTTGTTGGCAGCTGGGCGATTATCTCGTTCTTGCGCAGCAGCTTACAAATAGTATATGGTGCAGGAGAACTTCTTTGTGCCTCTGATCTTCACCACTTAGGTGTAATGTCGGACGTTAATCGTCACTGGTTGTGTCAGTTTGTTAATCAGGCTAGGTTCCGGTATTTTTTTAAGTTTATATGACTCCCGGATAATCATGTTTCTACCAAGCATTGATCAGTGAACCTTTTTTTTACTTCCCAAATGGTTCACCACCGGCCGACGGAAAGTGGCCAGGTTGTAAGTATGATTGGCTCCAATATTGGTTATTTAAGAGATTCTGAACATTGGGTCGTATTGTATTTACTGAACAACATACACTCGGAATTCACTCCTTGTTCGTAGGGACCTGGCTTGTAGCCTGAGAAGTTTGTATCTTTTAGCTACACCCAGGCATTCCCATTAATTGAACAGATCAATACTCAGTGTTAGATGTGTCGACCTGAAGAATTCGGACTTGCGTGCATGGGACGATGAATGACATTTGAGTTCACTGACCCATTCTGTATTTTGCACTTACATGGTACAGTGCTGCGACTTAGTTCAATGAGACGGCTATTATTTCAGAACCAGGAATGGATTTTGCGAACAACAATTGGACTGAAGGCACTCTGCTTACTAGTCAGATGCTACCATGGTTGAGATGTCGTGGTTCTCAAAACTCATCTTTAAATACGTGTGCCTACATTCAGTATCGTGCAATCCCCGTGACCCACAGCAACTGGCCTGCTTTCATTCAGTAGATTATTTTCATGGGGTACCTTATAAGAGAAGCAAGTATTGCTGTCAAATGAAACACTATGGACTTCGTGATGTATACTTCAACTTTTTGAGGTAACTTGCGCTGATTCATATTCACTTCACTTCTAGTTGGTTCCCATTTCACAGCAATAAATGACAGTGGGAGAAATCAGAGAACATAAGATAAACCTAGAAGTTGTTTACAATGCAAGAAAGCCACTGACCGTGGAGTTAAGCTCTAACGCCTGAAGCCTCCAACCTTCTTGTCGGATCCTAATGTCATCTTGGGATGTACAAGAACCATCGCCAGTAACTCAGCATAGAAGTACCATTATTCGGGAAATAAACACGTAGGAACCAAACTGTCATTTTCATAACAGTTCTTTTAATAGCCATAAACGTTCATGAATCCGGACCCAATTCAACAAATGTGTGAGGCACGGCAGCGCATTAAAGTTTGGTTCGATTTTGACAAACGTCAGCCCGAAATGATTTGCCCTGGCTCAGATTGCTACGTCTTGAGAGGAATTGGCCCAGAGTAAAAATGAGCCAAAAACTAGCCTACATTTCAAAACGCTGTAGAAAGGGAGATATTTCAAATCACATTACTCCGGTCGCTTCGGTATTGATCAGTACCAACTAGTCTCCCTGACCTTGTAGAACTCCATCCAACAGCCTACCTCAATCTTCTCGGAGCACTCTCTCTGTGATAGGGATTTCACATCTCTCGACCATATTACTGTGGACTGACCGCCTAGACTGATCTTCTGGCGAATCTATGTACCTGGAAACAGTCTAAGTTAGAGACCACGATCTGATGACCTGGATAATGCGCATCTCCGCTACCTTATCCCGGTCACATTCAATGTTTGATCAAACCATTGAGTCTTGTGATGCAGCAACTTGCTCTGTAACCTAGTGTGGGCGTGAAAACTCTGCCAGTGTGTCTATCATTTTTACGGAGATATCGTTACTGGAGCACACATAGTCTGAGCAGCGCAGACGTTAGAAGCACCACGTACACCTGACTCCTGGTCGATGACTGGATGTTTCCAGCACCAAACTGGAAAAACGGTGACTGGATTTGTTGTATAAGAAGTGACGTTTTATCCGATATACAATGAGTTGGGCGGCTGCAGTTGCCTAAATAACGAAAGTTATATAATCTACTCAGCTTTTCCGCAACGAGAAAAAGGATCGACTCAGAGACAGTTTGATTCGACAGTATCTCCTTTTTGATGATACAGGGCACATCCCAAATAAAGGTTTACTGTGACAGAGCTTGCCTGCGAATGCTTACAGCCTATCTGGGTCTTCCGTCCCAAAGAGATTGCACCTTAACGTGGTGTGACGGCTTGCGTGCCTCCAAGACCCAACGATCCGAAGATTCAATCATGCCTGGAAGGTCAATGAGGAGAGACCCAACGACGTAATCATCTAATCCTCCAGGATGGAGCTTGACCGGGGCTGATAACTCATTCGGAAAACTGAATGGAATAATAACTGATCCA
>LUCM01010546.1:82530-153671 GCA_008360955.1 Fasciolopsis buskii
TTGACCGGGGCTGATAACTCATTCGGAAAACTGAATGGAATAATAACTGATCCATGCAGACGGACTTCTATTCAATCACCCCCACTGCCTCAAGGACAGGTTCTTGTTAAAGCCAAATGCTTTGGCTGAAAACTCTACTCGTTCTCCCGCTTAGTATTCATTCAAGAAACTCAATGAATAGCACAAACAATGAATCCCATTCTGCACTGTTTGTCATGTAGGATAATCAAGACAGCGCTACCCATTGCTTCAAACAACATAGATAGAGTTAAGCGTTTGGCTGCTCTGAGTTCCCTTGTTGGAGTAACGTCCCTTTTGGGTGACTTTTGGATCAAAGCTCCGGTAAGTCTTTCCAAAGCAAAATCCCTCCTCCAGTGTGAGCAGCTACAAAGTACTGATAAACTAAGTACCTCCAGCATCCCCTATGCAGGGAACCTTTCCAATTTCCGTTCTTCCGATGTAAGGACCACGCAAATTGCCACAAAGGGCTGTGGCTTGACGGATTTATCTGATGGCAACATTAGTGGAAGGGGTAGTTGCATCTCACTCGTGGTCGTATATTAGATGAAGTGTCTTCTCGCATACAGAATGCCCGGTTTGAATTCGGTAATCTGAGGTATCTGTAGTGTCGGTGAGTTTGGTAATGTTCTGCAGTTACGAAACATGTCAGTTGATAGCAGATTTGCATAGAATTTCGGTATTTTAAACACCGCTGTCTCCGACGTAATATTGGCATACGGTAGGAGAACTCTGTCAGTAACTGTTGAGTTAGGTAAAATGTACAAGGCCCTAGAGTCCAGTCTTTAGAATAGGCACTGAATCAGAATAAGTGAGGGTGGTTAACACATGTTTCTCGCATGCCACAGAACGCTGCCCGCGTTGTACGCTGTTCGAACCAGACAGTGGTTGGAGATGGCCGGTAGTTGACATGGGTAAAATGTATGAAGGTTGTAACCAGCAGACTGACTTATTTCGGTCCAGTTAGACTACTGGATTGGGGTCCACAAGATCGTCTGAAGCAATGGTAGGAGCCCATGGATGATATGGCTCAGCGCCGCAGTCTGTGGCTTTCTTGTGTTCGAAACCGTTTTTCTTCTGTGCTATTTTTTAACCTAATAATTTGCAGCTGATCTTCCATTACTCTTTGTTTCTTTTTTGCTTGAGCAAGTTTTTCTGAGGTAGCAGTCAAAACCAGTGCGCATTGGTGCAGTTCTAATGGTTGTACAGACGGAACCCAAAATCCGTGTCTATAATGTTGAGCACAACGAGTTAGGCTTTTATTACATTTTAATCATGTGAGGTAAAAAACAGAAAAGGCCTAAAGAAGATCACTGTGAAAAACAGCTTCACTTTGTGGGCGTGTCTTAAAAATTAAGTCATCTTTGGTTGTTTTCATATAGTGTATAAAGAGTTGAGCTACTTTTGAATACCTACTAGTGATAAGATTCGTCCGCAAACTTGTCGGTTGACTGAGTGTGAAATCGCTTCCAGATCAAAGTAGAAATATCGTGTTGGTTCAGTAGAGTTTTCTGTGTTTGGATATCTGGTGCATAATGAAAACTTGATCAACAAAGTCTCGTTCTATTCGAAACTGGCTTGGTTCTCACTCGTGACTTTCGTGAGAACTATATAATCTGCAGATAACAATGCTCGCGAACCGTCTGGATATAGTAGTTGGGAGACCACCTGTTTTGTACTTTTCACTAGGCTGCCATACTTTTTTCATTTAGATTGATAAAGCCATCTGGCCCTTCGTAACCTACTGCTTTTTCAATGGTGACTGGAAAGATCCGTTGATGCCAACGATAAAAATACCCAAGATCTCTGAAAAAATATAGTAATGGTCCTTGATGAACAGTATTTCTGATAGAGGCCTAGCACCCAACCACGTTTTTCCACTTGCTGAATCGTCCCTTGTGTCTGCCGTGGAAGCCAACCAGCGGAAACGTATTGCGATCTCTCCGCCCCACGGTTTACTTGAGGGCCTCAATAAAAAATCCAGTTTCTTCATGACACCTTTTCACTATGGCTTTGTAGACAAGCACCTTTAAACAGTCATAAAAGTTGGAACTTGTGCCGAAGGCAGAAGCCCTCATCATCTAATTGCATCTTTCTGTCCATGGCTGACTGAGAGCATCCATCAAGCTCCTTGTTGCCTGACGTTCCAACGATTTCTGCATCTCTGTGAAATTTGCCTTTGGCAAGACTGTCGTCGATGGTATGTGCCGAATGTGAGGACTGCCTTGAGTCCCAAATAGCGTTTTCATCTGCATGCACAATGATGTTTGGGTGACCATGGACTCAGAGCATACAGATTTAAGCAGAAACCAAGGAACAATTTATTTCTGCAGTTAGATACAACAATAGTCTGCAGTTCCTAATTGACCCATGCCAGCGGTCACTGATGTCCATGTGATTAATGTGAGTCCAGCTTTGCGAAACCGAAGACAAAAACTTGGTTATCCGAATCCGGTTTTTACGAAATTCCGTTTACCAAAAATACTCTGTGGTTTGAGAAAGCTTGGATGGGCTAAAAACATTAGCAGCACTATAATATGGGACAGAAAACTGAGCTCCTCAAACAGCCAAATTAAGTAGTAGAATAAACAGTAAAATCCATGAAGCCCGTAGAACTTATAATCCCAAATACAACTCGTCTCTGAAGAGCAATCAGTCGGCGACTGCAAAGCCAGGGATAACAATCAACAAGGCTTAAGTCGATTGTCGCATGTATATATATATATATATCACATCTGCCTGATTTCAGACTGCTTATAAATATGTTGCAATGAGGGAAAGATATGGATAGATGGATTAAGACTGAGAAAGAAGAAAAAGATGGCAAAACAAAAAAAGGAAATAAAAATTTTCCGTGGCTTTTTCTGTGGACACCTTATTCTGCGAAGAAAAAGTTTACCCCTGTTATTGATTTCGGTTTCTAGCCATGTTCATAAGAAAAATAATCCAGTAGTTATAACGTTTAAACCGAGATGTTACTATACCTGGTAGGCATTCTGTTAGCTTGTTCGTTCCTCTCCGCCACTACACTGCTTTGAATCCAGGTCCGGGGATGGCAAATAACGCGCGAAACGGCAAGCGCTAGATGGGTATTCTCAACATATGACGAAGCCACTGGAAACAGTTTTGCACTATGGACCCTTCCAAATAGGAGCCGATCCTGTCAAACACTGACCTACGCAATTCAAAGTTGCTATTTCTTTGCTCCTATGGAACTTGGGCATTGTTACTTAAGCCGCCACGGTCAAACAAGCTCCAACAGCTTCGACAGAAAGGGAATAGCATATTTGTAAAGCCTCTACTTGGACGAAATTCCGCTCACTTATCACGAATTTGCTTTTTCTTTCTGTTTTATATCTGCAGAGAACAACAGATGCATGGATTTTGACCGTAACTGGAATAGGCTGATTCCTCATTGTTTGGCGCAGACAGTTGGTAAGGTTTTTGAAAATGGGGTATTATGATTGCTTCCGTCCAATCCAAAGAAACTTCCTCGTGGTTATCTTATCATAAGCGGTTTTGGAAATTTTTCTTAATCGTAGCCCACGTATTTCGGAGAAAACTGATCTTTTAGCACCACTATCTCCACACTACGCTTTGACATTCGATACTGATTTTTGTACATTTGTTTGGTTGCATTTGATTTATCAGACGCGAGATTTGTTTCGCTGTTGCCATGCTGTGCATGTACGCGCTTCATAGTTGCCATAGGTCCACTGATAAAAGACGTCTTTTGTTGGTGCTGACTTTTATAATTGTGCAGAATCAATATGCATGCTTGAATGCACTCAACGAACACCGCACAGTAGGAAATCTTTCGTCCTTTGGTATATCACTGCAAGGTGCCGACTGCAGGACAACACTGCTCTATGGGTTTCATTGAGGTCACAATCTGAAATGGACAACACAAAATGAGAACCACGTGAGCCAAAGCCAGGATCGACACTCACACAACGAAATCTAACATCACAGCTCACAACTTCCTTGTTAAATCAGTGGTATTTAAATTGTACCCGGATCTATGCTGTTTCTCCTTTTCTTGTTAACTTTTCAGATGTAAATACGTTAACGAAATCCGAATCATAGAACGCTCCAAGGGACGATGATCTATGTCATGAATGACGTGTGTGACCACATTGTTTCTCCCACTCCCTGACGTGTGCATGGCGTCTATCATTCAAAACAACCGTCTCCGAATTCTGTTCTCCCATGGACTATTAAGATTCCGCGTGTTCTGACGGACTACCTGTGCGCCTCCATTCACGTCAAGATTTCTATTTTAGACTGTCGTCATTCCGTCGATATCCCCAATTGTTACTGTGAGCTTATCTGCATTTGAACCCGCACGCAAACACGCAGGACAAGGCGCGTCACGAAATCTTTTGTCAAATAAATGTCCTTCTGTTTCTCCCAACTGTTCCTTCCGATTAAGAGTTTTGTTGGTACAGTGGTTAACGAGAATCAACTCACAATAATGCATCAAAAGAACTACAATTCAGCAATGCGCACACCAAGTCATCCGGGCAAAGATGTCCAGCAAATTTTCGCGAATCAGTTTTGGTTTCCTTTCTACTGGTGTATAATATTTTGTTTTAACTCGTTACAACCTCATGATACTCTGCTAGTTTGCTTTGAAGTGAGTCGTACTACTGTTAGTACATGGATAATTTTTCACTTGTACAGCCCACTTTCGATAGTCTTTTTTCGAGCGTCGCATATCGATGCTTTCTCGACTGTGGTTTGCCTTCGCCCCTGTTTTCGAATTCGTGTTATCTTGGTACGGTCGGTCGATCGAGTCTTCTGTATTCCATCGGCTTTATAGAATCCGATAAAAGGGTTACTGCACTCCTAACGTCTCTTGGGGAGGTTCTGGTCGATAAACATGGCGTTTATATTGCGTCGCCGGTCGAGGAGACAATGTCATCTCCACTAAAACCTGACGATGTTAGATATTTGTGACCTTCAACATCATTGACATTTATTCAAAGGCAGCGGATCATGTGATTGCTCATATCATCTGACAGCGAGTGCCAAAGATTCGTGCTGCATTTCGGACGGTATGGAACCGTGAGAAACAAATTTTACAACGAAATACACGTTCCTCAGATAACTGCCAACAAATCAGTCGACTTCCGCTGGATAACTCATAATCGTATGGCTTTCCGCATTGGCAGAGTAAATCATGCGTGGTAATAAAAGTCCAAAAAACATTACTAAGCACGTACAAAACCAGATTGCAAAACGAAGGCAAAGAATGTTGAAAGAGAGAAAAGAATATCTCCTTAATGAAGAAAAAACAAAATTACTTTTGACGCGTTTTGCCACTTGGTATCACAAAAACTACTCGGCATTTGAGACCGTTCTGGACAGTTTCTCCAGCAACATTGAAAGCGACGCGCTGGTAGATGTGCTCAACGATATGGACGCGCCTTGGAGTTCACTTGAAACGTACGTTTTATTAGCTTATTTGGATCCAGACGAGTACGGTTTTGTCACTACCGAGATGCTGATTCGTTTGGCCAGTTTTGTTCAACAGGAAAATGACACACCGGCCAAAGATTTTGGTGCCACTTACGACCATTTGCCGATGCCAACGAGGCAAAACCGCGTGCCAGTTTTCGCCCGATTTGCCTCCTCACAGGCTCCCGAATGTCCCTTGAATTTGTCAATAAACATAGATGGTGAAAGAACGCTACAAAATCTGGGCTGCAAAATATTGTGCAGTGTGGACATACCATCTAATAAAGTTTTAATGAAGTCAGATCAACAAACCCAGGAATACTTGGATGAGTCCACTAAAATAAACTCCCTAGAAGATAGTGGTTACGTGGAATTGTTCTACGACTATAAGGTTGCATTGACTGATTGCCCCATTGTCAATGACTATTCATATTTCATCCGGAGAACTATTGATCGAATGATAAACCTCTAGTAAGATTATGCTCACTTTTATTAGAGTTAAAATGAATTATTTTGCAGAAGCTCCATCGTGGGTAGTCATTGTTGATGGTTCTGGGTACGAGAAGTTGGCCAAGGATTAAGACTTTTCCTCCATTTCACATTAGGGAAGTCAACAGTTTCTTTGGACAATATGGGTCGGAAGTAGCACTATTTTGACCAAGTTCATAACATCTAGCCAGAATGCAGCATCAGAACGGAATGGAGCCAACAACTGCGGCCACAGCTAGGCTGTGCCGGATAATTGTGAGGTCACTACAAACCTAGTAATAAAACTTTGGAAGAGTTCTGCTATTTATATCTGTTGTTTACAAATGAACAAGATGAGCCAAACAAGGAGGTGAGCAGCGGCTTTCTGCTGCGATGTTTCCAAATGCGTAATTCCTGCCACTTTGGAAGGTTTAGCAGCTGCTTCGGTAAGTTAAAAGCCTAGATTGTTGGTAGTGTTAGGCGATGTTGTCTTAAGACAGAACAAGGACTGGGTAGTGAATGTAAAGTGGTTGCTTTAGAACTGGGAGTAAGATGAATGGTGTAGTTCCCTAAAAGTCTCGTTTGTTGTAAATCCATAATATACATACATGCACACTACTTTGTGCTTTAAGAGTTAAAAATGACAAACTGAGAGACGTAAGTCCGTAATTGGGAACCATGAGCAGCTGGCTTTCCGCCGGAGTTGGCCTTTAACCCGAGTCTTAAATCTGTAAGTGACGCTGTTTTAAAATATTCCGGCAGATTACATAAAAATAAAGTAGTATAAAAACCATTAGGCAGATAAGAACAAAACTGGTATGTTAACAGTTGAAGTTAAAGCATTGCTTATCACACAGTGACAACAAATTTATGAAGGTGATCATTGAAAACTGAGTGTAATTTATGAAATTAGTTGACGGCATTCAAATTTTTGGATAGTGAAAATATTTATGATTGCAGCAGTTCACGCCAATACCACAATCCGCGTTTTGAATTTGCAATTCATATGGCCTTTAATTATGTTTACTCTGTTGTGAGAAAAGCATTGATGTTAAGGAAGACATGCAACAGACGATCTGAACGAATGGACTCAATATCCGCCTAATGCAATCATTGGACTCAAGGATGTTCTGCAAGACCAAAATCAACTTAACAGATTGTAATTCAGTCAGTGATGGATGGTAAAATAACACCTATAGCAGAATATTTATATGAATATTATACACTGGCTTGAAAACATGCACAGTGCAGGCAAGAACCACGCGTAAATGAAACCGCAAAAAGAGACAAAAAAGAGAGAAAATAATAAACCACAACAAACAAACTACTTTTTACGTTTTTACCGAACACATCTCGTGGTATTTGTTTGATTCAGATTAGTTTTAAAGGCAGATGGGTACTGCACACAGACCACGCAGCTTTAGCACAAATGACTTCGGTTCTGAGCCTAAATTTCATTATTTTCAAGTAATAACAGCCCTCATCACTTGGGCCCCGACCAGGAAGTCGGCAAGCACCAATTGAAGCCAAAGCCGAAGCTACCTTCATCGTAGCTCTAAGCCAAGTCACGACCAGACCACCGCGTTGATTCTTCCAGCTTTGCACATCACGTGCAAAACGAGCACGAAATGATAAATGATGGGCAGGCATAAGCGATACGTACCCAAGCCAATGAATTCAATGCAGATCGACTATCTCAGTGGGAAGACAACTGTCTGCACCCAACACACGATCACGCACCTCGTCATTGCTCATCAAATGTTCCCACTAGACACGCGAAATGCTACTGTAGTCGAGCAAAGAAATTGGCCGGGCATCCTGAACGTGGATAGGCCAAGTCTGGCAAACGTAAAGCAGAACATTACGAACGGTGGCGTTGCACACCATTCCCTCGAGTGAAATCCAGATGTCATGGCGGCGACACAAGTGTCGTACGTTTGAGAAAGCTGCTCTGGATTTTGCGATTCTTGATGAGAACTCTTCCCAAAAGCCTACGTCACTTGTGATCAGGCCCAGTGGTCCAAAGAGCGTTGAATTGTTTGTCTATTGCCTTTCAACAAGGCGACATCATCGGCATAATCTAAATCAAAATCTCTGTCCCTCGGAGGTGTACAAATCCAATGTCTAAGAGGTCAAATGAAGCGTTCTGTAGAACGTCCTCTAAGAAAAATTTGGGAAGGAATTGGAATATAAGGCAGCCTTGTCGTATTCCTTGTCGTGGAGACGATGAAGGGATTCGAAAGCTCTAACCATACCTGAGATATAACAGTGCAGCACTTCTGCAACCGACATATATGCATTTTCCAGCAAATAGCGCCATTGCCCAGACCAACTAATCGCTTCTCGAATGTCTTATGGCAACAACATCTATTGCCTTTAAAAGGTACAAAGGTGTGTATAGCATAAGTTCCAGTGTAAACATTTTGTCAGCGCATTCACGATCGCCGCGGAATCCTGTCTGACTCGCAAACAATTGCTCTTCAAGCTTGTTTTACAACCTTCTAAGAATGAGTAATTAAAACGGCTTTGAAGCCATAGGGATTAGGCTAATACCCCAATGGTTTTCTGAATCACTGCCCAAGCCTTTTTAAAAATGGGGACGCAAATAGACTCCACCTACGAGGAGGGTACTTCCTCGGTGTGCCAGATCTTTGAGAACAAAACTTGGAATTCTGTAACCAGTTCCATCCCTCCATTTTAATTTGAAGTGAGAAAAAGTCATCGGAACCCTGTGGCTTATGACGTACGATGACTCGGATTTCCTTGAGAACTTCTATTTTGGTTGGTGGATCTATTGTATCAGGCCACCAGACAATTGCTGGAACCCTTGCGGGAAGGGCTGACGCTGAAGGCCAGCTTAATGGTGCTCGAAAGTGCCCTACTTAGCCTACAACACGTCGGTGCTGTTTGTGAATAGGCAAACCGTTAGGTTAACAAATTGTTTCGCTCACACCCAATGCTTCCCTACCGGTGGCTCGAATGAGATGGAACCGCATGCGGAAATTTCCCATGGCGGTAACATTTTTGGTCTCCAAAGTTTCTTGTCAATCTCTAAGAATCGTGAGTATTCATCGCGGTATCCAATTTTTTTCTGAGATTTCGAAACAAACCCTCTCCCGTTCTTGCAAAGAAATTGTAGTTTATGATGCTTATTTCATAACTTCAGTTACCTAAAAAAGATCAAAGACTTTAAGCATAACAGTCTGAAGGACTACTACGACCTACTACGACTACTTTAATCCCGCAGTTTACAGACCCCTTACAGCTTGGGGAATTCATCCCTACCAATGGAAAACAGAATGGATGATGTACCAGAATATACCTCAACCTCTGAGAAAACCAACCACGTCCATCGTTTAAATAATAATCGAATCGTTAACATGAAAATAAATGAAAGGAGACAGAATAGGAACAGGCGGTCATGGCCTTTCGTTATTATGGAATTCTCTACGATGTAATGTGACCATTTGCGAAGAATTATCCAAAAACAGAGAAATTTTCGGTTCATTGGTTTGCGATAGATCACCGCCAAGACCGGAAAATCATGAGTCCAGATCAATCGCGAGAACTAGTTGCAGACCCGGAGTGTAAACCTAGGGTCTCACATATGTCCGAAATACTTACAGGTGCGCAGTGAGGTCACAGCGTCTTATTTGACGACTTGCTGTTCAACCAAACTAACAAAAACTTTTTCGAAGGATTATTGCACATTATTAAGCTAAATTAAGAGCAACGATCCGACAGCTGGTGCTCCCGTAGTCAACCACCACCCAGTGTGAGTAGGTGAGCGAGAACTTTGTGACCCTAATCCAAAGCAAGGGACTCGTAAGCTGTTGGTGCGCAAAAGGTCGACATGTGTTGTACACCCTAAAGAAACTTCCATCTTGACCAAGAGGATATAATCAGATGTGTCATGTGGCCAGTATGAATGTTCGCTTTATCTTCTGGCCAGTGTTTATCTATAACTTACGACTAAATTGCATTTTTCAGCTGTGAACTGCGATGATCTCGAACGATTCATTATCTGTTCCTGGCTTCTCAGATCGTTCAGCACACGTATGGAATGTAACATCTGTTAAATTGATCTTTCCATGGAGATCTAGATTACTGTCTATTTTGCACCGACTTGCTGATCGGGTATGTAATCTACGAGTTGCTGATTAACCGGATAACAACCCGGTTTCGACAAGGATAATGAGCACGGCTGTCTATGCTAATTTGGATGGAATTATGGGTACATATAATCCGCAGCATCATCGAAACGAAATT
The DNA here is from genome assembly GCA_008360955.1 of Fasciolopsis buskii. Lineage (NCBI taxonomy): Eukaryota > Metazoa > Platyhelminthes > Trematoda > Plagiorchiida > Fasciolidae > Fasciolopsis > Fasciolopsis buskii. The sequence continues at coordinate 92,746 of LUCM01010546.1, forward strand.
TGATATAATGTGAAATTTTACCGAATCATTCGAAATATAGGCTGGGTGGGCAATTCAATTTCAGGGCTGGTGAAGGCATTGAAACCGATAAGACCGTAATTATGCAGTTTGCTAACAGTAATCTACTTCTGTTTCACAACTATCCAAGTTGCGGGAGAGGATGCCTGGCAGATTTTGACAAATGGTAAAAAGATCTTTCATGAGCCACAGGAAATGCTGAAGCGGGAGACGGAAGGCTTAATGGATCAACCGCAATCAGCATTAAAGGTTGGTTGTAAATTAAATCCAATAACCAACAACAGTCACTGGATTCCGTTTTGCTTGTTTTCTCCATCCGTTCCTATGTGTGTATCGTCATCCTGTAGTCAGTTCACAGTATTAGTTGGTTCGTTCGAACCGTTCTCGTATTATAACCTTACGCGTAGTCAGAGGTACGAATTCAGACAAGTCATTCTGAATTACAGGTCCACAAGTTATTAAGATGAGCATCGAAACCCAGACTGAAGCTAAGCTTATCAGGCTGGTTTTAAGCTAACAAACTAATTCTGACTGTTTCTCGCATTTATCAAGTCTCGACTAACGAACTTTCTTTCCACTTTTTCACACATTATTTCGCGAAACTCGTGGTCCACTTTTGGAGGAGTCTTGACACGTGCGTGTTATAGCGGTCGCACGCAGATTGAACTGTGACGATAGCCAATATCACGTTGTTAGCTTATTTCTTTCAGTGGTACTTTTTTTTCTATGGGCTTAATTTTTGACTGTTTCCCAGTCAATCTCAGTTGGGTCCAAATGGTCACTATGCTCTGGCCGACAAAGACAGGGTTAACTGAGGTGTCCATGTTAGTAGTTCGAACAGTAGCGTTGTGTACGTTGATACGACCTACTATTGCAATATGAAGGGGTTTCCAAACTGTACCTAGAGAGGATTATGTTTTTAAGGAGAAAAGCGTGTTTGAGTTGTCGAGGATATTTTGTTACAGTAGTGTAAAATGAAGTAGACACGAAGCCGAATATATTTCTCATTAGTACACTGGATTAATAAGAATCTCACTACACTCACCCGTGTGAAGTTGTCGCGTCTGTTGTCATTTTCACATGGAAATTAATCAGCATGCTTTAGGGGATCGATTTCCTCCCATCTGCGCAAAATTGTCCTGCCCAACAATTTTACGCCGCCACTGAGACAATCTGTGCTGTATGGGCTGGACTACCGATATTCACTCTGCAACATATTCATGTGCACCATTGGATGAAATCAGTCTAAACCCGTACGAATACGAACTTCGTTGATGCTCAGAAGCGCCCAGTGTAGAACGAATTCTTTGACAATCTAGTGAAATGTGGTATGTGAGAATTTCTTTTATTACTGAAATTCTAAAGCTCAATCGAACATGTGTAGGTAAATGGGTTCAAAGCATGGGCACTGAAGAATCTGGAAGAAGGAGAAATGTGGCCAGAAAAAAATGAGGTGACTGAAAAAACTGATTACTCAGAACCTGACGGCAGCAAACGTCCCTCCAATGAGCAGCAAGTACTAGAAGGCTAGTCAGTAAAGGTCACTTCCGGCGCGAGCAAGATTCGTGGATTTGAACCCATACGGAAGTAGGCGGGACCGTTTGAGAAAGACAAATATATATTCATGAAAAAGTTTCCAACTTTTGATCTCGAAAAGTGCTACAGGTTTAACCGGATAACCGGGTGATTTAGTTGACCGATCGACGGATATCATTCAAAAATTAGTCGGGACTATTATGCTGCATGCGACGGGAAAACGTGTTATGTTAAGTTAACATATCACTTTCTAACAATACACAAATATTTCATTTCCATTTTTTGGTGTTACCTTGTTTAGCATTCGGATGGGTACAGTCACAGTTTTCACTGAAGTCATGCACTTTGGTTAAGAGAAACTTTTGGAGGTGTATATAATCAAAGCGCTCTTCTACTGGTCGCGCAATTATTAAATCCAACCATTAGAATCTACAAAGTTCGCTCATTTTTCACCACTCGGGGATGTATTGACTGATTGGTGTCTACCTGTAAAATGGTGTTCTGTCCAATTTAGATGGAAGCTTCACCCACTAAATATACAGTGTCATGCAGTTTTCAGGGTGTCGTTCTTGTGCCGCTTGAGATACCAGGTTCTTCGTTAGCGCTCCATGCACTCTTTTATGCAGCTCAAACGAGGCTCCGGATATCGCGTTTAGCCATTATCATCCTGCTTCCGGATATTTAAACTGGGCCATGGGATGCAAGATTTTGTACGAAAAAGCCCATTTCATTTCTCGATATTTAGCTTCGTTTATTTCATTTACAGCCCGGGTGATGAGTTGTATTATTTCACGTGATACCTAAATTCTCCAGCACATGCAAACAATCTCCACTTACAGCCTTCGCGCATAAAAATTGCTACTCAGCACTGAGCTGGTCTTATAACACGAAGCCTAAGGTGGATGTGTTAATAGTACAAACACTGTTTACTTGTATGACGCTAACTGCAAACAAATAACAAATACCACGTGGGAGAAGTCCGTAAGCAGTAACATATTTGTTCCACCAAATCAGTCACAGGGCTGTGCAGGAAACTGTCAAGAAACGTTTGGAAAACGGGAACACATATTGCACTCTGAGACGAAATGCTACTTTGGAAAGAAATCAGTCAAAATCCGCAGGATTATCGTTTACTTGACCCAACGAGAAGAGGTAGGGTAGATTATAAGTCAAAATAGGCTGGAACTGAGAAAGTTCGGAAACTCTACGCATTTGGGAACAAAATGTTGAGTAAAGTTTCGTAACTTTGCCAAATTATGAATTAAGCAAGCAAACTGTAGAACAGCAAATAAAATAAACGCGGAAAAGCACCGTACAGTCATAAATATGTTTTTGGTTCGCCAGCTGAATTGCACTTGGTCTGATTATGTTCAAAAGTGAAATAGCCTGATTAAACGTGCTTAATGAGCTCTACTTGGTAGGGGAAGGAAAGTACAGCGCAAGATTAGGACTGGACAATGAATGAGGGATACACAACAAACTAAAGACGGTACATGCATTTGGTATATTCGAGGACGAAAACCAAGAATAGTAAGCAATTACCATTATTTGAGTAGGTTGAATTAATTGCTCACCACAGTTGCCACTTTTCTGTTATTCAAAATTGGCCGACTAATTACAAAGAATTGTGGACGCATTGCCAAAATCAGCCTATCTTTTAATTATCCCGCGGATTTTACAGAGGTGCCTTAAAAATTGAGAAACTTTATTCGACATTGCCCAATCTCCTCTCCAAAAACGGAGAGGACCCAGGTGCCTATGAACTATACCAAAAATCTTTCTTTGATCGATGACAATTCGCCTGCCTCACATATGTACCTGTTCTAAATTCGCGCAGTTTGTAAGTTTTATTGTTATTTCTGTCAAACGCTAATCAAGGTTGACGGGCTTGAAACCAGTTCATTGATTAGTCACCACTCAGATGAAAACTACCCATGCCTTAAGGCGTTTCATAGTTCACAAATGAGATGAATGGCTCAAATTAGTTTCCTTTTAATTTATATAAACTGAATGCCTAGGCAGTTTCCTTTAAGACAATAAATCTCGGTAATCGTTCTTTCTAACAAACAGATATCTCGACTTCGTGCTCACGAAACAGCACACGTGGTACGGGCAACGTTGCTAATTATTCTGCATTTTATGGATATTGTTAGAATATATTGACTTTTGGTTATTGGTTTTACTGATGTCTAGTTAGTTTGTATTGTTTGCTGAAATTATTGATGTGGGTGCTGACACGATGCACTGACGTTTTCGTAAATGCATCGATATGTACATCGGGAGATATCATTTTGTAGAGCAGGAAGCGCTATGCTTTTTCCGAAATAAAAATCATTATCTTCTAACTAGACATAAAAACCTCTATTTTTATTTTTGAGAAACCGAAATTAGCCGTCTTCTTGCTGGCATTTTCTCATGACAGTTCATAACAAGAAATTTTCAGCCCATCTGATTACGTAGTGGCTATTTGACATCGAGCCATGCTCACTCAAGATTGATGTCTTTTGTTGGAAACCTTATTTGGAATTCTTTGCCACATAACTGGTGTAGTGTGAATCGCAGTCTTTCATTGCTGACTTATCGGAATGGATGCGCAATTCAATACAAGGCTGAAATCGATAATTCGGATACAAGTTTAAAAAGTCAGAGAGTCCGGTCGTGACAACTGTGTGCAGTATAGGCGCCAAACTTCTGCTAAGTTTGAAGCATACGGTGCAAGTAGTTTAGGTGAAACCAACAATTAATTCTCAAACATATCCAAACATACATTAGTTAGCCATGCTTACTGTAAACGACCTGATAAAAATGAATTTGTACTGAATTCCAGTCACCTAATTTCGAACGTGTTAATGCCTTTTGTTCTGGTGTTTGTTGAGTCAACATAAATAATGCTTCTACACACCCGGAATATGACGGATAATCGTCGCACGAACAAGCAACGTATAACAGGCACGTTGGAGTACGCAGGCGGATACCAAGGCTCCCCAGTATCAACTGGGCAGCTTAATAAACAAATTGTATTAAAAGAACAAAAAGAGGACTGTCACTAGACATGAGTTCTACGATCACGCGCAAACGACCAAGATAGGAAATGCAACCGTTTTTATAGATGAAGGCGCAGGTGAATAGGGAGGAACCTACATTTAGAACGTGTGGAGGAATGAGCCAATGCCTGAAAGAATGCCATGTGAAAACAATGGAAATGCCAGAACGCCAATAGTTTAAACAATCATCACAAGGATCGCGATGAGTCGCATCAACAAAAATGTAGTTATCGTTTACCTTTTTACTTCTTTTACTAATAACTAAACAATGTACGTCATTTCTTAGGAAGCGGTCCGCGGCCAACGGAGGGCTGCCAAGTGGGAATGTTTCCAGCGGTGGGGAGATTCGAACCCGTGACCTTCACGTCCAAACGCCCGACCTTATCCGCCCGGCCACCGCCGGTACATTACAGTACAACTTACCAAATGTTTGTAAGATTTTAGGCTGATACTGAAAATATTCCTGTTCAAATAGGACAACAATACAGGGGACAACAATAAAGCCAGGGAGTGAAACTGCATGGAACAGCAAAAAGATGGGCAATTTTTCAAGGCAATTTTAGTTTTTTTAATCTTAATAATAATAAGACGGCTTTACGTATTTTATGGTACACAGATTCTCCAAATGTGGCACGACAAAGATTACTGACGGAAGCTTACAACACTCGCATTTGTTACTAACTTTTAGCGACGGGAGATTACTGGGGGCAGAATTGCATTGGACGTTTAAAAAACACCAGTATTCAATAGTGGTGGATGAGAATATGGCCTGTCATCATAAATAATCAGTTCTGATCTCACACCAGCCAGATTATCTTCATGAAATATTCGAACTCTAATGAGCATAGCATTTGCTAGTGTGATCTTGTAAAGTGATTCGTTTTTTTTCATTGGGCATCATTTTTCAAAACTTAAAAAGAATTCCAATAAAAAATAGTATCAAATGAATGGACGAATGGGACATTAGTTGAAGCACAGAACCTTGATGTTCCTGGAGAAAAAAATTGGACGCATTCAAGGCAAGAAAACCACCAAAATCGTACGCTAAACTGCCTCCCGTTTTTCCGTACAATCTAATTCTGAATGTACTGACGTCACTGACAATGAATCGTAAACCAGAATGAAACTTATGTTCCCTTAATTGACAAACAGTTTGCTCAGCCAAACAATTGGCAAAATTTGATTTCGATCAGTCTTGGATGTTCCCCATTAGAGTGCAGCAATCGGATTATTTCTGTTTTTGCAAAATGTAATTTGTGACCAACAGAGTAGGCGCGCAGTGGAAAATGTCCGAAGCGTAAGCCGTCCGGGCAATCACTGAGTTACATCGAGTAATAGACATGTTTGCTATACGAGAATTTCAATAACTAATTAATTTAATTACATGCAAAATGTCGGTGAAAAACATTCACGAAATCCCCATTGTTTGTTGCGATTTGTCAGTGATCGGTTAGGAAGAACAGAAAACAACGTGATCCACGGGAGACATTTGTGCTTCACATCTACGCAACTAGCTGGAATTCACTACTTGACGAAACAGTTAGGCTAGAGACTATTGCTGCATCTTCCCTAAACACTACAGCCAGTTCGCGGATTATCTTTTTGCTTGAATTTGAGCACGTACTCAGCCCCACATGACCTTACGAAACCACTGAAAGCAACTAAAAAGCCAAAAGTTAATGAGATGTTTGTGCCTCTAACTCTGCAACACGGCAGAAGGTAGGTCCTCGTCTTTCCAGCGACATGGTCAATATTGATTTGATTTTGTATCCCCCTGTTAATAAACATCTCACAAAAAGGACCTTACTGCCTTCAGCTTGATCATACTAACATAGCTCCCCGAAAGTAGCTGCGAGCTGGGACTGTTAGGAGGACATAGATCGCCCAAAATCTCAGTCACTAATCGGAATAAGCGATTTGAGTGTTTAATGAACTAGAACTTACCACTGACTTCTACGAGTGAACATCCGAAATATTCGCCTGTCCTGGATCAGGAGATCGTGGCAAAAACTGAATAAAAAACCGTTTAGGAAGTTTTCCACAGGAAATCGACCAGCGATTAAAAAATCCGATATTAAGCAAGGCTTGTCTTTTCCTGGTAGAGAATAATTAAAATTTTATCAAAGATAAATAAAGCTTTCTTTACCAGAAGTTACTTCCAAGATTAGGGCCATTCGGGTGAAGCAAAACATTTTTCCCCGTCAAAAAATGAATATCTTTCAAAAACGGCAAATGTTATATTTACTTGGCCTACCCTTTCATTTCGTTGAAGTAAGAACACCGTTCATATTATAAAATTCACAAAATAGCAATATAAATACGGCGCCATCTGATCAGAGCTGAACATGCCGAATAAGAAAAACTAAACAAGATATCATAAAAATATCATGTTTCATTCCAATATAGTTTTGTTCATATTTGCATTTTGACCCCGTGAATATCACTGTTTTGGCTAAACAAACTAAAATATGCAGGTCACGTGGTGATCTGCTCATACGAATTTCTATGGGATGAGCGAAATCATTCATTCCACGGTAGCTTTCATCGAAAAACGCCTCATAATTATGAAATCGCTTAAATATTTAAAAATTCGGTTATTTTTACGAAAGAGATTGGTCAAAAACACATTTCATCGTTAGAACAAGCAACAGTTATTATTGATTGCACGTAACAATAATCACGATAAAACGCAGAAAGATTGACTTTTATATTCGGCACTGTAGACCGACTTGATCTTGGTGAGATTGCTCTTTATGTTCTATGTACAGAATGAACAATACACCCTTTGGTTTTTCTGCATTGTTTGTTCACCATGAATTCGAAAGTTAGTTGGAAAATTCCAACCAGTTATTTTTGCCGATTTCCTCTAAAGAATAATTATACTTTTTAACCTTTCGGAATAGTTTGCATCTAATCGTTTCATCAGAAGGGTGCAGCAGTCAAATGTATGTGACCTCTGAACTGGCCTGATAATCAACTGGTATTTTCACGGAAAAGTGGAACGTTTAACTCTTTTCCGTTGCATCAACAAACAGGTACACCTGTGGCGAGAAAGTGTTTAAAATCCAACGCGTTCGTTCTCACTCCTTGTCGCAAAAGCGGCTGACAGGTAGAAAACGACATACGGAAAATGCTCCAGTAACAAACCCGCCATTGCATGGTCAGTTTACTAGATTTTTTAACGTCAGCGCTATGGAATTTTAGAAGTCTTGATGAACGCATTTTCTGAAACAGGTTTGGAAGTTTCCAACCTCGCGGTTAACGCAAGCGTCGAACTTTATCAATCAGTTCAACGCATTTTGATTTGCTTGGTGCTAGTTACTGGTATCACGCTAGTCCGATGGGATAACCCGCGGTTTGGGCAACGTCTTATTCCAATGGATTTGCAAATTTGTGTTTGTCGTAGCTTAGGTGGTTCGTATTCTTGGGGTTCTGATGGCTGAGATTAGTGTTTGAATGGCAAATGTTTCATCATCCATCAAGGTAACATCGTCAGTGCAACTACGCAGCTGTTAGGGTTTTTCAACCTTGAACTATCTGCACGGCCTTCACCTTGAAACCAGGCGTCTGTTTTCCACTTGATTACTGCAAAATTGACCTTTGACATTAGAAGATTGACATTCGGCCTGAGAAGTCGGATCTATTTGGTTGTGTACCGTTATTTTCCATCCTACTATGTGTATACTGTAGGATTCAGTCCTCTAAACAGGTCTGCATAAATGACTCATATTTATGATTTTGGGTCTGTATGACTTGAATTCCGGTTTTCTCAGCTAACTGAATTGTTTACCTCTCGTTCACAGGTATACCTCATGCAATTCAATGTCTATTGATTATATTGTTTGAAGAATATCAAGGTTCCAAAACCTTCCTGGCATGCCCCGTAGTTTCTTAATCCAGGATCTCAACGGAATCAGAAGGAACTTGCATGCTTCTTGGTCTGCGTGTTCGGATACGAGAGAGAACGGGTCGTGTCTTCTTGCAGCAAGCTTGTGATCGTACATTCGAGCAGACACTTTACTCACGGTTTGACCGATGTAGCACTTGTTACCGTCTGTTCACTTCACTCTGTGTACAAAGTTTGTTCTTCCCGATTTGAGTCACTTCTTTGGCTTTACTATACGTCTCCTCAAGGTACGGGGTGGTCTTTGAACAACTGTGATTCATTGAAGTTCGGGCTTTCTAGCACTTGTTTATGCAGAGTTTACAAGTACAACATTTAACCGGATCCATTCTTGCTTTGATTGAACACTTTCAATTAGCTTATTTTCTCAATTTCGGCTCTATTAGAATTAATTATTCAAATAAATTTTCAAAAGCCAGACAGCCACTGATTAGGTTTAAATCGGTTAATCGGTTAAGTACAAAGCGGAAACAGAAAAAATAATCAAAGCATTAATGCTTATCGGGACGAAAAATCTGGTTGCAACGACAGTGGACTTTGCATATGGATTATGGTTCATAACTCGCTGACTGGATAGGGAAACTGACCGTAGCATGGCTCGGTTGTTACACAACCTGTTTCCATTTAATCATTTATGTCACAATCAGCGCCAATAATGTACATTAAAATTGACTTTCTCATGGCTTTTCTGCTTTTGCCGTTAGCTTCGTCGAAGTAGAATTCCTTGAAAATTCCCAACTAACACATTGAGAAAACAATTTGGCGAACAAGCTCGTTTTCAGTGATTCGTACTCATGTAACACCACAAATCCCTTCCCCATCCATATTTGTATCTGACTAATCCAATCCTTCCTATAAAGAAAATTTTTGTCAAGATATATAGTGATGTAATGGCATGAGTACGAATCACTGAAAACGAGCTTGTTCGCCAAATTGTGCTTTCTCGAAGTAGAATTCATTTTAACGGCAAACATTGTCTGAACGTTTTCCTAACTTTAACCACAGGCAACCAAAAATATCATAAATTTGTCCTTGTTCCACGTCTGATTCGTGCATGCAGTAATACTCAAATAGTAAATTATGGAAGATAACTATTCCATGACCGCATATAGAGACTCCCCGCTACGTGAAGTAACTGGAGACGAAGATCGTAATGCGCAAATATTAAGCTGGCGGCCAACACGCGCGCTTAAATTCGTCGAGTGATGATTGGAAGCCTCTTGACAAGGACCATTTGGGGATTTGACTCAGCTATACATTTCATTGGGCTCTTCTGTAATATATACTTGAATGGAAATTTGACTATTAGTTTACAAGACTGTGGGGTGACCGGAACTTCACGTTTTCGTTGATATCGGTTTGGGTTCTTGACAGTCACCTTAGAAGGATCTGATTAACGTCCATTTTCAACAACGATGAACTGAAATAGTGTATACTTGGAAGAACAAAAAAACATTTTGTCATCCTCAGCGTGAAATCAGACTTTTGGAGTCATAACAGCTGGAGCGTTATTCCGAAATTACTTCGACATTATTCGAAAATGTCCTTCGGGGGGGGGGGGGGGGGCTTAGAGAAACCTCGCTTCCATACGTGTGAAACATGATCCACCTTACATAGACAAATTCTACCATGTACTCTGTGATCAGGTTGCGGTTGGCAGACCTTGAGGGAGAGAGGAATATTCCTACCGAACTCCGAATATTTTTGAAATCAGTCCGAATTAGCCTGATATAATTAGGGGAAAAGGCTGATAAGAAAAAGTACTTTGCACATGCTCTGCCGTAGACTTGCTCACGATGACTATATCATCCATGTAGGCCAATCCAAACAGAAGGTCACTTAACATTGTGACAGTCATCTGTTGGTACATGGTCGGTGCATATTTCACTGTGAAGGAGAGTCTGTTGTGTTGGTATAAGAGTCCCGATAATTTTGTGTGGTTAATAGTGCCTAGCTAGACTCATCCACTTGGATCTGAGGAAAAGCACAAGAAAAGTCAATTTTTGAAACTATTTAAGACCAATCTATTTAGACAATAAATTCACTGCGGTGGGCAGTGGATATTGGCATGTTTCGAAGCACGCATTAAGTCGATCAGAAAGCTAGGCACAAAAAAGACCGGAACCATTCACTGTCTTAGACACCATGGTGTGTGTAGTTCACGTTGACTAATTAAATCACTTCATTACTCCTGAAATTTGTAGTCGGTCGAGCTTCTCCGAAATGGATTTTAGAGCATCGTATGACACAGGGCATTTTGGATGAAGGCCTGGTTTAACACTCGGTTTTTGGTCAAGTAGAAATGTTCCATTTTGCTGCGTAATCCCATACCTGATAGGGATACTTCACCGTAATTTGTAAAAACATCCTCACTCGTGTAGTGTGACGCACAAGAGGTTTTCACGGTCATACTTCGGGTATATTCGGGAAGACTTTGTAGTTAGAATGTTAGTATCATAAACTTAACCGACTGGCTTATTGATTCGATTGAACTAGGAAGTTATCTGAAAGATTTTCCCGTTCAGGGCTGCGTATTTCCGCATTCGATTGGGTGAAGGAGTGGCCGTTGCGAATGAAGCGTTTGATTGCTGTCTAATGCGGTAAGATACGTCGTAATCAAACTCCTGTTTGCTTCTAATTAACGGTCCTTTCAACTCTGTCAAGAATAATTTATCTTTGTTTGCAATATACTCAGAAGTGAGACGTTTTGTTAATTATTCAATCACTTTTGTCTTGTTACTCTGAGAATGATTGTTGTCGGGACCGCATAATTTTGACCATTTCAAATGACCGTTGTGAACCAAATACTGGGAGATAGCAATCGTTCACTGAGCCGGTCGTTTACCGAACGACTGAATGCAAATTTGCAGACTTTAAGCGATGGTGAACCATCGGCAGAATTGGAAAAAACAAAATAACTTTTCTCACATGAGGAGGAGCTGGACAATCAGTTCGTGTAAGCAATGTTTATGTGACTGTGGACAGGTACATCTATGTGGCCATGTGTGTGATGTGCGTTTGCGTATCTATAGGCACGTGCAAATAACACAACTGACCGTCCGTTCAAGAATTGTTAACAGAAGCTTAGCAGGATAGCGTCACTCGTCTCTTGTGGCCCTTTATCTCCGATCTGGGCCCACTTTAAAACATGCTGAACCAATTTCGATGAAAGAGGCCAATGGGAAAACTTCCACACTCACAAATTATAAACTATCCGGTTAGAAGCTTATGACAAAGTACCAGTAATGTTATTCGACATACTGTAGGCAGCACCTCACTAACAAAAGTGAGTGTTATGATGTCGAGTACAAAAATGCAAGTTATAGTTCTATGTACCATTTATCCTTCCTCGAACACCATAGTGATCTCGTTTATTTTCTCAGATATACTCTACCGTTACACGGCAGTCTATGACCACAATTAACAAAAACGGGCAAATGACGAGGAGAGGGGCGGCATTTATGTGACGTTGCTTGTCTGATTCTGGCTGTATAATTTGGGCGAATCAAAATGAAAGTACAGGAAAAATTCGAGTCTATCACTTGACATGGCAGTTTTCAATCATTTTACTGGATATCAGTATCACTTCACGAAAGTAGTTGGTTCTCTGGCGGGAGGTGGAATTCTTCCCTTGAAACCAGACGAAATCCAACTAAACCGTCTCAATCGCATCAAATTCATCGAAAGATAAGTGTACAAACACTTGAATAAACAGCAAACTGTTCACAAAATTAATCAATACTGAATATCCCTGTGTTCTTATGTTTCGGCAATTTCTACTTTTGTCGATTTTCTGGAAGGACTCTTTAAGTCTATCAAGCTAATCCACCATAAACCGTCTAGCGATAAACTAATTACATTCGTTTCTTGCTTATCCTTTTTCGGATATCCCTGGTAGTCATCCTCAGTTATTTATTGTCCTTTCTGTTTGACGGTTTTGGATTAAAGTGAAACTACTCTGATGGAGCTGACCATGCGTCTTCGCGGTCTGCTTAAAGGAGTTCGTAGGGAAAATGCATTGGCGAAAAGTTAGTGATATCATGCAAGCACTAAAAGCTGCGAGGTACCCTAAGGTCAATGTAGGAGAGGCTGAGAAGCCAGAATCGCCACCCAGGTCTGTTCGTTTCCAGTTACATATTCTTACAAAGATTTCATATCAGCTGACTGATACTGTCATTCCACACCTAGCCTGCCATAGTCATGCGGAACTCTTATAAATCGTCTCATTCAGACGATCGGCAGGTTATCTGGTTTGTGCATCGAAAACTCTGATGTTCTTCAAGGTCCCTACCGATGAAGAATTCCGGATCTGCTCGGATGTGCACCAGCTACCGTGGTCTTAATCCGGTTTCTAAAAAGGAACAGTTTTCCTTTATCGCCTATACACTAGAAGTGTTCGGAAGAGCTGATTCGTTTGCACTTTTGATCGAGCTTTCCCTTTTCGCAAGTTTAAATGCATCCAAATGACTGGAAAAGACTGTTTTGTATTCCGTCAACAGTGTTCGCATTTCAGACGATGCCGTCCAGACTTGCAAACGCACTCTCAAAGTTCCAGCGGATAATGAACAAATTTTCGTAGGAATTGACGCCATACAAGTGCTCAACCCACTTGAATCACCTTATTGTGCATGGCCGCGTCCTGGATGAACATTTAGAAAATGTAGAGGCGGTCCTTTAACGCGACAGAAGATGATGGCCTCCGATGCTTCTAACTAGGAGCGAAATTTCCTGGCCATGATATAAACGAGTATGGGGTTCGAGTAACTGTATGAAATTTATAACACATTCGCTGGCTTTTACTCGAACCAACCAGGATCCCGATTCCGCGAAGAATAACCGAGGCAATTCCATGAGCGATGTGAAAAAATGGTCTTTTAGAAAGTCTCCAATCCCCTGAATTTCGTCCAGCAAATTTTCTTGTAGCCTACTAATTGCAAAATAAAAAAACTATCACTAGACCAAAAACAATAATCTGGTGGGTAGAACTGGGTCTCCAGATGAAACGCAGCGTCAGAAAACAATTCAAAGTTAACTGAGAGATCTGAACTGTCTCACACACGATTTAATTGGCATCCGCGTGGGCTAATCATGCAAGTATCATTATTAGCTGCAGTACCTTGTGTTGAATATCTCCTGAGTAAGCTGTGAACTGGCTTCCTTGGAGTAGACAAAAGTCTCCAAACCATGACTCTTAGTGAATCCGCTGAAAAACTCTGCAGAGCAAAAACAGGAATGCACGGACAACTGGTGAGAAGTTGTCCGATTGACATCCAGAACAGGAGTAGGTTACTTTGATAGGACGGAAGCAAACTGCATTTCAGAATCCTGTAGTATCCTGTAGACAGTGACATTTATTCACAGTTATATCTGTTTCACTCTGTTGGTGCCCAGTCATCTTCCTAGCCAACAATAAGTAGAACATTTTGATTGCTGTTCATGGCCATTTACTATCTGCTGTGTTTCGTCTATCCCAACCGCGACAACTTTTCTATTGAAATTCTTGGATACTACATTGGTTCACTGCACAATCGTAAAACTTGCCTTGAGAAAGACTGCCCACGGTAGTCAAAAATTTGGCACATTACATCTACCAGCAACGCTGTGTTATTGACATTATATCATTCACAATTAAAACCAGTACATGGCGCTTCGATTTTTCGACACACTCCTTATGTAATTTGGTCCTAATAATCTACCTACTTTGCATTCGCATTCGTCCACTCATCGAATGCCTAGACTACCTCCCTTTTGTTTCATTGTTTATCGCGAATATGCTTTTATATATTTAGTGTGATTATATGCTAAGAAAGACTACCTCATAGCAGAACTTCCTATTGAACTCGATGAATGAACATTTCTCATATACTTTTTAGTTTGATCTTGGTCGAGGCTGAGAACATTAGCATCTCACCATTTTTGGTGGGAATGCCACTTCCTAAGTTACAGAAGTTTATTGTAGCGCATAATGAAAATGCAATCTATTCCCTACCTAGGGAAACGTGATGTGTGAAGCTTTCTGAATTCTGGGGATTCAGCTTGTGGGATTGTAGTCACCAGTGCTTTACGGGGTGAATTTTGCTCCTTTAGCTTTATAAGCATACACAATCAGACCAACAACGGAAATGGCTTTTCCCGAAGTTACCACCAGAATTTGGAAAGACGTTTTGAAATACTCAGCAGCTTCCTTGGACGTTACTGTCTTGCCTCGAGCATTGACTCTAGCTTTTGCTGGGGTTCATGATTGTCATCTTTTACATCGTTATATTTCTTGCAAAACATTTTCCAGTCTCAAACATCTGCTGTGTAATTGTATCCATGGTACTACTTGAAGCGTAATCGAATGATTTTTATAATTCCAATGCTTACAATGACTAACCTTTTTCTAAATCAAACTACCGTCACCCGTTCCTGTATGGTGTGGGACTTTCCAAATTCAATGTTAAAGGCCATCCAGAGAACCTCTTAACGGTTTCACAGGTGCTTCCCATGGGCATTTGATGTATTTTAGAGGTCTTTTCAGAGTTTACTGCATAAAACGGCCAGTTTAATGGACACAGTATCCCAAGATTTGGGTCCTTACCTTGGCTTGTATTTTCTAAAACTGAAACCTATTCGTACGTAATGTAACCGAGATAAATATTGCATAAGAATTGTCGAACATATGAGCTTTGCAAACCAGTGCAAGCTCTGATGTTTCGCTTGTCTTGTAAGAACATCAAATCGGAAATTCAAATCGCACGAAGTATTTATGTACGGAATGGTTCATAAATTCACTAAGCCCTCGGAAGCTTATCTTGCCAGATAAATCGGCTTTGTTGAATTCTTTTGTTTTGGATAATATATTTATTTGTATTGAACCAAAATATGCAACAATAAAATTGTACTGGATTATGCATAATTAAGGGACTTTTGCAGCACCTATTTGTTCATACGCAGTAGCGTCTTTACCGATCACGTAGGGCAACAAATTTATTTTGCCCTAATCTGGGACTAAATTCAAGTTGCACAGATTTCCAGGTCCCCGGAAAGCTAAACTTTATTTGACTGTACTGTGTTTACTATTGGCCATTGAACGAAATATACATCCGACCAATAGAATTGTTTCAGCTCTACACCAACTGTAAAATGTATAATGTATTAGCATGTCCGTAATCCGTTATCTCTCAATAGCGGCGTCACTGGACAGCTTCGGCACATCTTCGTAAATCCATGCAGACGAACCAAACCGGACAAGTTTACGAAAGTCTTTCAACTCCCCCGGTCGGCACGCTTGCCGAAGTGCTCATAACGGTGCTGATGTCCTTAGGTGTGTTTGGACATGTCTATGTCATATTTGTTTTACGTCAAACTAAGCTACCCTCGTTATTGACAAGCATAACGCTGTATCGACAAAGTTTTCTAGATGCTTCTTACGCCATCTTGACTGTAGGTTTGATAATCACGAACAACTTCACACCAACATCGAACCAAATTCCAGTCCATTGGATTTTATGTCACGTATTCCAAAGTGGTGTAATAACTTATATGGTACGTGTTGCAACTTTGTGCAACGTTGTCGGCCAGTCGGTTGACAGATTCTTGGCAGTTGCATATCCACAAACCTATCGGTCTTACACAAATTATTATGCCATATTTATGTTACTCATTATATCTGCATGGTCTGTTTTGGCCTGTACATCACGAATGGTCCAGGCCACCCTTGTAAACGGTTCATGCAAACTGATACATTTGTCTATAAACGGGTACCTGTTGCTTGTTATCGACAGCTTGCTCCGTTTTTGCATACCTATATCTATCTTCCTTGTGACAAATTTGTGTGTAATTCGCAAGTTATTTCGACTACAACTGGATAGTTTGTCGTGCCATCATAGCCGTAATGTCGTGCAACATGTTCCCGAAGTGGGGAGCCGAACAACGCAGGTTACGTCCGGCTTTTCGCTCTCACTTCAAAGGACCATTTTCAAGAGCACGTTAGTTTTGGCCATAGGGCACACTTTAAATGAAATTACTACGTTGACCTTGATGATTCTGAACTTCATTGGTGTGGTCAATTACAACGTGATTTCAACCTCCCGTGTGTGGCATTTGTGCACGGTAGTTTCACTGAACAATCTAAATCCCGTCATCGAAATTGTTCTTATCAAGAAGTTGCGGGATACAGTGATAAGTCACTGGCACAAATGCAGTTCCGTGTTTCGAATCAACTGGACTATTCAGAAGTCTGAAAATCCATGATGCTACCGTCGGTCATGACAAAGCTGATGTGTTCAGTCTTATCGAATTGACGATTTGTTTCGGGTTTTCATGTTGGATACAACGGGCAGTTAGCGGTGGACACAAGGATTGTTGCTCGAATGTCCCTATTGTCAACTATACATGTAAAAAACCAATGGGGACACAACGGCAGCTTAATAGCCAGGATCGTTTTAGAAACTGCCCGAAAGGGTTGTTCGAATGTACAGGCATCCGGCATGTGTTAGTACGTTGCTACCTGCTTTACCAGCTATGGTCTAGCCGATCAAGCATTCATCCTTAATTTTACCTTTATGTTCTCTCAGTCAAATGAATTTTTTCTTGTGTTTATTTTTATTATCAAGATATAGTGCAGCCGGGAGGTAAATATCTTTCTCATGCAAAATAACCATGCCATTTCGCATGTTCCTCAATATCGCCACTGTTTTTGTAATTCCATCTTCAAAAAGTTCATCTTTTTATCCCTAATCTGCAATGTTATTATCATTTTTATAGTTTTACCCGTCTCGTTAAAAGCATATTGTTCCCTATATTCACATTCGCCGGAATTAAGCAGCTCTTTCGAACGATTCACTTCTTCTGATTTGGTGGGTCGGTAACACTATTATTATGCGACGTAAATTGCCTTCTTTCCTACATATCTATACTCCAAGAAGTATTTCATCAAGCAATTTCTTACCCGCAATAAATTCTCCCGCTTGTTTTGTGTCTCGTTTTTGAATGCGGACTCACGCCGCGACGATCATACCAAAAAAGAATATTCCGCAAAGTACTGAAAATCAGTGGATGCGCACGGAAACTTTCTACATTTCCCGCATTATTTCAGAAATGTGTCGAACGTATTTGGAAACGTGAATCAACTGGTCTAGTGTAATCGCACTGGCATGTTTGAAACATGACCCGTCCTTGATGGATACAATTTTGTATATGCCATGCCGGATGGAGTAATCATCCATCCATCGCTCTGAAGACTGTGGACAAGTTTGCGCCAGCCACTTCTTGAGGAAGAGAAGAATCTACTTGCCGAATTCCTATTATTTTTGACAAATCTAAATTAGACTGATATAATTCGGGAATAATGCGGAAAATGGTATAGTTTTACTGTTGTGTAACTCATTTTAAAGAAGTAATTTGGTCCTGAAGGTGTGTCATCCACTCACAACCTCCCATTACGGTTACAACATTAAGCAAAAAGTAGCAGTATAATACCCATTGCCCTGATAACAACGTACACAGATCACTTTTAAATGCGCAGTCAGTACATGGACTAAGAAAAAACAGTGAACCTCGGATTTCATCCTTCAGTTGCCATAGCAGAAAAATTACCTCGTCTGATCACGTGATACTTCTAACGGCACACCAGGTGTATCTGAAATACCTTGGCCTTTTGAAGCCTTCTAATCATATTTCTCATAGGTAAATAAGTGAGCAGTAAAAATAATTACCGTCGACATATTCGCCGTATTTAAATGCCCAAAGTGAGCTATAATTGATTTGATGAACCACGAATCAGTGGGTCAACTTTGCGGACATTTAAGGAGCCAAAATACGTAAGTAAAACCAGACGTACGCTAGTATATCCTGGGTATCTTGGCTGCAGGAAGTAATATCCTCACGTTTGTGTCTGCCACAACCTGGATGGATGACTCTCCAATGAACAATCCGCCATCAAGCAGTTGATGACGAAAACTTTAATGAATAATGTTTTCCTGTTTTGATTCTTCAGAATAGTCTTTGATATTATATCCAAAGCCAGAGTTCGGGTCTCTCACCGATTAAATTGTGGTGATTTACTACCATTACCAATCAGCAACACAATTTGTTCGAAATTTTTCATGGTCAAACAAAATGAAATTATATTATCCTATCGAATGCTGCCAGGGTTTTTACCGGCACTTCATCTTGTCAAGGCTAGCAAAACCGTATAAAAACTGCGAACTACGTAAATGGGAAAAATTATGCATAGAAAAGACTGCTATTTCTTTGTTTGAACAAGTAAAGTGATCGGCAAACAGGAAAACTCCCCAAAGTGGCTGAGGTGAGTGACCAGTTCGTTCAGTTGCCTTGCGATTTAGGGAAAATTGTGCATTATAACTTGTTCGAATGAAAGGTAGGGGTGGGGATTAATTTTGAAAATTGACTGGGCGCGGTCGTTCATACAGTTCCACATATACATGTACAAGTCACGTGAGTATTGCTGAAATCTGAGAAAACTCACAAAGGCCAGTCACGGTAATCTGAGGGAAAAATAATTATGAATATCAGAGCTTTGCGAAGCACGAACAGATACAGTTTTACGAGTTTACTGTCGAAAATTTACATAGAACTGATCATATCACTAGTAAATTTAATTAGTTGGGATACATGGTGATTGAAACGTCATGGTAAAAAACCACTAGATAAACTGAACAGAAAAATTTTTATTATTCCAGAAATAAAATTTCGGAGGCTAGCTCTAAAATGCATTTGACGATTTGTGTGTTAGCTTTACAGTGTAACACAAAGGTTTTGAATTGACGGGACCACTGAATTTTTTAAATGACCGCTGGCTGTAGCCACGAGACTTTGCCAAAGTTCTGGTGTCATTCGTTCCACCGTTTTAATTTGTAGTCGAAATAAACCTGCATTTGCACTATACCAGAGGACTCAGTCAAGAAGCAATTTTAAGTTCACATCGATCGGTGTTCAGTATCGAGGGCTTATTAGAACTGGTGAAAAAGTCACTTTTTTAATGCAACTTCTCACTCAGATTTTGGTTAAAAACAACCGAAAGAGGCAATACGGAATTTAACGTTTTGCTTCGGGGCTATGTACTTTGAGTGGCAGCAGATGAGATTCACGCGGGGATCAGGATTTTACCAGTTAGTGTGCTGTCGAATATACAAGCAATTCTGACAACTTGAGGTAAGAATAAACCGGTAGCATCCATATTGTAGAAAATATTCCGCATAAGTGGAGAAACTCGTGGATTTTCTGCCGTGTTCATTTATTTTATAATTCGCTTGGCAAAGATACGGAGGTCCTCAATATTTTCCAATAAATTTCCCCACAGAAGACACCCGAGTGATCCATCTCCAAACACTGAAATGAGTTTCAACAATGTTCACATGTGTGTATTTGGCAACACAAATTCAGAGGCAGTTTTCCTAACGCTCAAATCCCCCAATTGGATAACTTCCGACCTTAATTTGAAATGGAAGAATATCAGCGCTTTATCGCATTGACTTACATCAGACTCTGAGAGACCAGTTTCACAGTCATTTTGCAAGCAGCGGACGAGCAATGTAGGGAAACTATCAGGTGTTAGAGGCAGCAGCCTATAACTGTTTATGCTAACTGGATTTGAATCATTAGGAAAGTAATTTTGCCCTTCATCGACCGCAAATTAGGAGCTTAATGTTCAGATCTATGCCAATTGACCTAGCCGCCCGAATCTTTCGATTTTGCTTGGAAAACATGAACATTTGATCGACGACGCTTTGTTCATATATTTTTTTGGAACTCCCGTCACTGGTCGCAGCAGTTCAGGGAGCCCAATTAAATAATTATGGCTTCGCAAATTTCAAGTTTTTAATTGTTTTTTTGCGTCATATTTAGCAGATCCCGTCGTCTTTTTTCAAATGGCTGCACATCTGCTCTGGCTCTGAAATCATAACCGGCAAGCTACGTAAATAGTGATAGATACTTCTAGATAACTGGACCCGGGAGATCGACCTACTGTAGATTGAATAACTGTCACCAAGTCTTTTTAAATGAGTACTTGAGACCATGAATCTAAGCAGACTGTAAATAACCACCAGTCATATACAGGGTGGTCAAAGGTATGAAATCGCGGGTTCTAATACCCCCATCCCCGGCCAACTTTCCCACCTGGCAGTCCTCCATTGGCCGTGGCCCCTTTCCTAAAAAGTGATGGGTACTGTCATTTAGTGCATCGTTAACACACTGATATGATTTATTTTATTTCACCACAACTGACTCCGCCATTGGTCTCCAAATTTGTCTTCGAGCCTAATCCAAATGCCCCTTCCGCCGACGTACTTGATAATATCCCAACAGTACTGTTGTGACCAAATGATATGACAGAATTTATTCATAGGTTTGTCTGAAAGCAGCTGCTGCTAAAAAAATGCGCAAAACGGACTGACAAGATTCAACGGCATCAAAGTTTACAAGTGCAAAACGTCCCGAAAACAACCAGGGAAAACCGCCGAAAGTTCAGTCTGCGCGTGTAGGTCGCCGGCTGACTGGTCGAGGTCGTGCGGTGATTTTTCGCGCAGTTACGAATCTAATCGATGCAATGGAAAATCGGTAAAGCTGAGATGATAAGTAGTATAGGAGTCGACCATCTTTCGATGTTAAAAAAATAGAAATAAGATCTCGGAGATTCCGTTCTCGCAGGTCGTTGAATTACAGAATATCCAATCAGAGTTCAAGTTGTTGGAAAGGTGATGACTGTAACTGAACAAAATGCTTTATGTACAAATATATGTATAACATTTTTTGTACAAAGTTTTGGGGTGAGCAAAAGCACAATTTGTGGAATAATTCATGGAAAAATACTTCCAAGAACATCTTTAGGAGAGTAATATTTCATTACTTCTAAGCACTAGTTTACTGTGACAGATGCTGTCATAAAAGCAGTGCCGAAATTCCTTAACTTCAATCAGGTGAAACGATTTACTTACTCATTACTGGTAAATTATGAACAGAAGGAAATCAGCCTGAAATGTCTCAGATCTGATCTAATAAAGCTAACAAGAAGAGCAGGTAAGCACTGGGTGTACCTGACGATTAAACTGCCGCTGCATGTTTTTTGCGATTGTCGTCTATCCCGTCGCTTGTATGGCCTATGACGACCAGTGGATTGCCTGCAGTCCATGTAGGAGATCGGTAATACCATAACATTTACGCCAGGGCAAGAAGCTGCTAAAGATCAACAAACAGCAGTGCAATGGAATAAACCAAAGACAATAACAAACAAGACGCAAGGTAGAACGCACGAAACAGCGTTGAACTTATGAAAGATGGATATTATTGAACCGGGGGCTGAGGACTGGAATTTTGGCCAGTTGTTGATCCCACTGACAGGGAGTACACAGCACTAAGATCAAAATACTATGAAGAGACTTTTCGGGACAATCTTATTAAGAGTTCATTCTCTTCCCCCGATTTCCACAACCTAGTTAGTAGAAATGCGTGACGAAATCTGCCGTTCTTTACTTTGCCGTTTTGCTTCGAGGCATGCCTGTTTCCGATACACACAAATTTAACCAAGCAGTTGAAGTGCCACCAAAACCAAAAGGAATTTGTTTTGTGAAATGAATTTTTCAACCTTTATTATCCCATCGGACGCAAAATTATCGCGCCCTTCAAGAGTACCTGTTTCGACTGATATACACGTGTTTCGAAACTCGTGCAACAGGCGTCGCATTGATACTTTTTGCCTTAGTAGGTGACAAAATTATATATATATATATATATATATATAAGCATGTATGTATAAATATATATAAAGTTTCCGCCTATTGGGATGCACTCAAAAATTTTCAATACTAATATCCTTAAGGCTCAAGTATGTGCCAGGTGTAACTGAGCATCAGCAAATACCATGAATTTATTTACAGGTTTCCTTTATTACGTTTGTTTGTAGACTGTAAGCGGGCCAGTCAAGCGCAAATGACCTTGAATATCCAGGCCAGCGCATTTGAACATGAAAAATGAAGTCCTTCTGGGGCATAAAACTTTCATAGATGTTTTTAGAACTGCCTTACGCACTTATTTCCCCAATCATCCTACTCCTAATAACGCACGTAATCTTAGTTTGAAGATAACCGTTCGTTAATTGGGGTATTTTACGTTACCTGAAGTCTAGTATTCACGACTGGTGACGAAGAGAAAAATCTTCCTTTGGGGAGAATTTTGATTCACTTGAAATTCATTTGGGCTCTGTGCCCGTCGTGTACACTGATACGGCAAAAATGAAACGATGAACGAGAAACAACCAAATCCACAAAGCAACGCATAAGAAAGTGATTCCATAGCACCCGCTGATTTAAAATTTTCTATTTCAACTTTTCCAATTCTTTAAACTAAATAAGATCACAAGTTGTATCATATTAAGTAAGTAAACAAAGCCAGAAGTATAATGTTCATAGATGAAATCGATCCTATTCGAAAGTGACCACGAAGTTGCTTATAGTCATATTAACATTTCACGACAAATGTTCTCTTCGCCAATCCTGTTACAGATCATTGCCCGTACCCGGTGCACTATCGTCCAGAAATTTGAACACTTGAATTTTCACCCGACATGTGATGTGAATTAGTCACACAATAACGCGGGGAATACAATTCACCCGCCAAATATTATAAAAATTGAACAAACTCAATCTATGAACGCGCTGGTTCCGTTTGATGAATAAATGCCAAACAGTGGCTCGAAAGACATTTACAAAATGGACATTCCTAGAAGGAATTTCTCCAAAAAATTCATCCTTCTTTCGTCTAACTCGTTTACTCTTAACTAATAAAAGCAAAAGATCCTTAGAAAACCACCAAAAGATAATGTGATCCGAATAAAGCGAATTTCGTCCTTTACAGAAAGATGGCCGTGCATCCCAGAAACGACCAGTGTTTCTTTCTAACAGAATTTTTACTGGATGTTTTGAATAAAGTGATTTTCTTTTTCACTGACGCAACCCGGGTCTTTACCCGGTTCACTTGGGTGGGGGTTTTGAGTAATATAAAAAACCCACGATGATTCTCTCTTCTTTTCAGAATACATTTTCTGTTTTGGTGTGACAACTAAAATAGGGTTTTCCAACCAACCTAAATTGTAAAAGCGATTCCTTCGTGAAATTTCTGAATGCTTTGTCGAAATGACCTAAGTGTTGCTGAATAACATTGGCGGGTCCATCGACTGACACTGTTCACTAATGTCGAATTCCTAGCAAAATAAGTGCTAGAGTATTGTTAATTAATCACACATTGTTCTTCATAACGGGCTTTTAATGAATTACAGAGGCTGAAATGGATATCTATTAAATTCCTAACCCACGTGCTCACTAGGTATCTCCAAAACATACGGTTTATTACCGAAAAGATTCGACAACTGTACCTGAATAAACAGAAAACAAATTCCTTTTTTATGGGGTTGCTTGACGCTCATTGCATGTATATATGTATATGTATATATGTGTACTTGACAGTCAGCCTAATTCATTATACAGCCAAAAGCAGTCAGAATATTAGAAAAAGCTCTGTGTGAAATGCCCGCTTGAAGAACAGAAATAAATAGAAAGTACCCCCAATGGAGTGCAAGCAAAGACGATGCTACAGCAAACTTGAATGGGCCCAACAAATATGTTCCTGATCGTGACAGCCTAAATACACGTAAACGAACAGAAAGTCTACGGTCGATCAACGTGAGCGATAAAGCGAGATTGGACCGTAACAAAACAAATTGCCCGTGGCTATGCAGAATGTGAGAAAAAAATAATCGCAATCACAGGGGCCGGGAACAAACTAAAGAAAGGCGAATGTATTGCACAGAAAATAAACGACGAACACGAAAATCAGTGACATTACGAGGAAGTTCGGGGAAAATAGTCCGATGTCGGGAAAGTAAAGAACAGATGAAAAGAGATAAGAAATTATCGGTTATTCACGACGTTTCACGGATAATTTACTTTAATAAGAGTTTAAACATCATGGGTGATCATTTCCGCAAGACAAATCATTTAGAAGGGATCTTGGTTTAAACCAAAGTTGTCTTTGTTTCAAGGTCATTCAGACACTTTACGTTAACGAATTACCTTGTACGGTGTGACAGCTTGTGTTGCCTTGTAATACGTCCTTCATGTCGACATTTTCACGAGTTTCGGCTCACGATGTCTTCTCGCTCTCCTTCCGTTCAGATCCATCCAGTCAGACTGCACTCGTTATCGTGGCAGTTAACCATCGAGTAGAGATAACTTAAATTTTGGTCCTATGGTATAAGATATAACGAACTCGTTAAAAAGGTGCTCAACGAATCTTTTGCTTTTAGAGCACATCCGCAAATTTAGGTTTAACAAAGTTACTCATTCAATAATACTAAACGAATAAACTATACCAATCAGACTTCTATGCAGAGAGTCAATCAGTTCCAGAACGAACGCAGATCTATTTGTACTCCTGTTAGAATTTTACGACACAAGTTTTCGCCTAATCCTCAGGTCGAATGTTGCCAATATTTCTTGCTTTTTTATCCAACCAAGGGATTAAAATGGTTAAATGTTTCAGCCGTCGTCCGATGTGAAATATGGATTAATAGCGCAATAAGTCAGAGAATGTAATGATCCTGCGCAGTAGTGGAAAGTGTTGACCGTGTTCATTCGGTGACCACTTAATTTTGTTCACAGATGCACTGCAAATGGTTCACTGGAAAAGGCTGTTAAATAGATATCAACTGTAGACAATTATTAAAAATATGTTCCCTGTTATTATATCATTCCTAATTTTACGTACTGACACACATTATAGGTGGAGATTGTTAAATGATCAAACTATAAGACTGGAGATTGGGGACTTTTAGTCGTTGTGGTGATGGAGGTATCATCCGAATTCCGAAAGAATGCACAATTTAGGCAAACAACAACTTGTTACTCGCTAGCAGAATCTAGTATGCGTTTCGCCGACTTGACGCAAGTTGTGAAAGACCAACTTTGGATCTAGAATACGGTGCAGCCTGAATCTCGAAACTATCCAATATAAGTTCAATGTTCTGATGTGATATTTCACTGAAATATCTGAAGGATGGATATCTGCTGTCGAAATTCTAGAACTTCTTGGTGCGTCAGGTAAGAATAATTTCAAACTTGGTTTTGTGAATATCAATTTAAAATGAACAGTTGCAGCCCCCTAACTGCTAGTGTTCGTCGATACTGTATTCCTAGGATTCGTTACGAATAGACCTCACTCTGTTCTTCCTAACCAGCATGTAATTTTTCATGGCCGAGATGCACACTTGGTGACTCAAATGAACTATTGACTGAAGTATTGGCTTATCTGCCGGCTAGGGGTCACAACAGATCAGCATTTGTGGTCAGAGTGCTTCGTCGTTTCCCTGCTGAATGATATAGACAGACAATCACGTATTCGTTCTGTACGTTGTCACGTACTGAGAAGGTGTGCCTTTGACGCGTGGTTTCAGTAAAGTATTTTAGTAATATACATACGTATATATTCAGTAGTATCTTGATAAATCAACGAACATTCCCCGAAAACCCAGGACCGATTTCGCAGTAATCGCCGCTCTCCAGGATTGCGTACCCGGTACTTGCTTATTCAAACAAAGATATGCTTAGACCCTGTCGAAACTCATGCAAGAAACATATTTATCACTGCATTGCTGCTAGACGAACAATAGGAATACAGATACAAACATTTCATTTTTTACTCCGTCATCCACGAAACCGAGAAATGTTTGCGGGGTACTCGTTTAAAGAGTTTCCGGGAGTCGGGTACATATTTATAAACTATACTTACCAAAGTTATTCGTCGGCTTGAACATAATATTTTTCCATTAAGAAAAACAGCAGAAGCGTAATGATGCCGAAATGGTTTTCTACATGTTAGGCTGAGTAGGGTAAAAATCGCGACTCCATTGGCGCGAAGTCTTCTGATTCCGTGATGCGGTAAGTGGGCATCTCCAAGCCCGGATCAGTTGAAGCCATGCTGTTTTGGCGGCTATCACTTCAAAGTGTCGGAGAATAGAAAGAAGTCTCTTGATCCGAAGACACAGAAAATGATAGTGGAATAGTATAAATTGGCGAATAATATTTTCAGTCAGGTAAAACATTCGGCATCGCACAGTGTGACGCCCACTCCTAGGCTCCTGTATAAGGAACTTTGGAAGTTTAATGTTTTTCTTTTCCCTATTACCTTTCCGTTTCATTTGCAGTGAAATGGCAACGGATTTTCGGCAAACTGGAGCTGTAAAGTGAGCAGTTGACAACCGTAATTTCGAATGAATGCTGCCAAAGACTTGGCCACTGACCTTTATTTACAAATGAATTTCTGGCTAGAAGCACATGCCACGAAAGAACCAAGAACCGATTTGTAAGTTCTTAATTCAACTGAACACCTGTAGTCGCATCGTGCAAGCTTTGAGTCAGACCTACCTTACCAGACTCTAAAGTCTAAATAAGCAACGGTAGGACAACGTAAGTTCGTTAAACCACGTGTCACGTATCCAACACTCTGTTAAGGCACTGAGATTTACGTCAGGAAACTTGCAGTCGTAATCCCTCAGGTTTGTGCCGGTTTTATTTAGATCGGACTCATATAACAGATGCATGAACCCGTAGGTCGTCCTTTAATATTCTTTATCACCATGACCGGTTAATATTGCGCTATTATGGTATACCCATTGGCACGGTAAAGCTTGCGTCTTACTGCTTTCTAAACCCAGTTCACGTTCCCCATGGGAGATCCACGGGAGAATACAGTGATGAGCAAAACGTTACATGGGAGACGGCGGAAAAATGAATAGTTTTAGGTTCTTGATGTGACACCGTAGAGGAAGATCGATTTTTGAACAAATGTAAGTGGCGCTGGTATTTGAAAAGAGAGAATTTCACGCGAGATTTCCGAACGAGGAATGTAAAGCTAATTTTGACAACGACCTTAATGAACCGCATTGGACACTGAAAGAAAATGCAGTGTTAAATTCCAGTATCACTTGATAGAAGATCAGTGTGAGTGAGAATATCGTGTTTATAAGGCCTAAACATTGGTTGATCCAAACCAGATCAGCCGACGACAAAGTGACATAAGACAAAGGTTTCATTATTATTAATCAGGTAGGAAAAATGGAGAGTGAGGTAACTCACGAATTAAGCTGACAATGGGCATACAAGCATAGAGGATGGTAAATACAAAATTACCGGAACTACGTAAGATACGTTTAGAAAAGCCTTCCAACCAACTGGGCCATGCTGAGCTTCTCCGGCCTAATCTGATGCCATAAAGGACAACGCATGCAGCAAAAATCAGACAATGCAAACAATCAGGGCTCACCAGAACATGATGTGAAGAGCGGTCAAACCATTCGAAATGCGGTGAACGCATTCATTTCCCAGTGAAACTGGGAGTAGCGGTCAATTATCTTCAACCATACAGCCTCGCATAAATGAATGCAGTCCACAATCGTCAAAAAATTAGTTGGATGACGGTGGTTTCCGTGTACTAATACAACAGTAAACATTTGAAAAGGAGCTTTTAGCTGTTTTGCAAACGAAAACACCATGCACTGGGGCCATTCTTAACCAAAGGTTGTGTCGACTGCACAGAATACATGAATCGGGTCACTAACAATGGAATATGCTGGGATGTTCGTTAATACCTATCAAGAATCACTTTCTCAGAATATCCTGAATGACATGTACATACGTTTTATTGAAGTCTCACAGTGGCACTTTCGTTCCACCCACAGGCAGCATGTTCCACTGGTGTGAGAACCAACTGGATACCACTCTACTGTGAAGAGGCTTATTTCCGCTGGCTGTAGTTCACTCGTTTGGTTATGAAAATCTTCAAACTAGTCCATTTGTTTAGCAGTAGCTGTTTGGTTCTGGCAACAGTCGCAAAGATAAGGAGAAATTCTGACAAACCACAACATTGTCCATAACCAAGGACTTAAGACTCACTGAGTAATCAAATCGAAATTCGCTATTGACAGCTTGTCAATGACAATTCCAGTACATAGCAAATGGTGTCGAAAGTGACTGGTTGCATGTATCTAAACAGATAAAGAGATTCTTGATACACATAATCCTCGAATGAACAGTTGGCCGGAAAATATTTCGCTGAACATTCACTTGTTGTCTAATCTCACTCCAGGTTCACATGTAAGCCATTTCCTTACTCCTATTAGCAACCGACACTTGGATATACTACTGTTACTTGAATATGAATATATTCGAGTTTTTATCTGTTGTTCGGATAGCTACGTCCACTTGTTTGATCCATGCCTGTTCAAGAAAATGAAATCCCTAGTGCTCCATCTCAGGCGAGTTAAGTTCATACACTAACCGTAAATTGCCACATTATTTACCCGGTCATTGCTAAGCTAGCTAATTGAATCCACGCTGCAATGTAAAATCGTTGCCAACATTTTTGCAGGCAAATGATCTTAAATAAAATCAGATTTGTTCTATCACGACAGTCCAGAAATTTAAGCTTTTCATCCAAATGACCTTTGATTTAAACAAAAACCCTCACTATCGAACTCCAAACTATGGTACAAATGTGTTGTGCGTTAATTTGTCTTGATACGAATTGTCCAGTTTACGTAATTTCGTCTCCGCCACCGGTTCACCAGTAGCTTTTAAAATGACACAAAGAAGTTCAACGTGTGATTTCAGTCACTTCCAGTTTTCAAACTGCTGCACACCACGAACCTAGTGGATTGAGTGCGCTTAAAGCAATGAGGCAGGACTTTGGCATGGTGTGACAGCTTGAGTTTCTTCGTGGTCAAACACGTTATTCATTTTGCCATAATCTCAATCGCAGATCGATAATAGCCTGTAAGTTCAACGGATGGTAACATGACGAGGTAATTTTTGGTTTTTAAGATTGCTTTTTAACTTGATCTGGGGACTCAGTCAAAAGGTGAGTGAAAGGATAATCGATTCAAGCAGATATGCTGCCCCTCAGCCAATCCTTGCTCTCTTAGGGACTGGTAATTAGTTGAACCAAATGGGTGGAAATTCTAAAGATTTCTGCTCGCGGTAGATGAATTCTATGACAGTAACTGTTCATATTTTTCCGTGAATCATAGAGATACGGTGCGTTCAATGCTTCATCCGTCATGGAGCAGAATGATGTGAGCTGCAATGCTCATTACTTTGAGCAGGATGTAAAAAAATAAAAGGGTATTGCCCACATTTCCTTTGCTTGACTAACAGTCCGCAAACCTGCGTGTGCGACCTGAATGCAAAGCTACCTCTAGGGTTACCCAAGAAACTCCCTTGCAGCAATGAGTAATCAAAATCATCCACCGTTTTATGGGAACCCTACTAACTGCACTTTTTTCATTACTGGGACTACAAGAGATGCTACAAATGAATGCCGCTGGGCAGACTGGCTTATGGTACCATTAATCGTCGGAAAAGTGCTAGGTGAATGATCTAGCTTTTTTCCTCGTTTGCCTGCTTTCACTATTTTTACACTATGCCAAAAAGCCCAACGTGATATTCTGGCCAGAACTCTTGAAACTTTTAAAATAGGTGTAGGCTATGTCTCCGAAATGTGTATTTAAGACCCCCCTCCATGATTAATTTTCACATCCCATATATAAATGGTCTCTTGTCATGGGATCTATTTTCGAGCGCTAGTCGTCATATTGGCTTCAAGAATGCTTTTAGGCACAACGGTCGAGTATGAACTATTAGACTGGATGTCAGCCAACAATCTTTTGGGTACAATTCGGTTGGACTGCTTTGGGTGTGAATAGCAGTCGATTTAAAGGCCCGCCTTTGATCTTTGCCTTTGTATATTCTGCGTCCAACAACTGCAGCCCTTCTGAGGCTAAAATGGCTTTTATCAGGACTTGTATCGCTTTATCTGAAAGAAGTTTCAGCAGGAGTTGTGGAAGTTGTTGATGATTGGAGATGTCTACGAGCAACGTTATATAAGGAAATGTAGAAAAATCGAAAAGGCTTTGGCCGCTGACAGTAGCCGTAGTCTTTACAGAGTGAATGGAAGCACTAATTCACAAAACCGGGTATAAGTAAGGTAATCAATGAATTAGCCAATTCAGTGACTTACTATCAAGATCGTTGTCCGGAGTTGTAGCAGTGAATTTAATAAAAAGCCTTAGGTAAACCTGAGGAATGAAGTGGACATCTAGGAGCTGATGTAAATGGATGATTTACTTTTATGCAATGAAAGTGGTGCATCCTGATATTGCAAGAACAACGAAATTAGTGTCTGAGATTTTACACCGAATCCAGTTGGGGGCGATTGCGTGGTGCTTTCCAAGGATGCATGATTGAGAATGAAGCCGAATTCCTACCCAATCTGATTTGCATCGACCAAATGTGTTAGAATGCACACACAAACTCTATACGCCCACGATTTCTGTCTTTCTTGATCTGAAAGTGGCTTTCGACTTAGTTGATCATGCAGTTCTCCGGAAGCGTCTCTCACTGAAGGGTGTACGCGAGAAATTCATTTCAATTTTCGAATCGTCGTATGCAAGCAGCCCAAGGCAAGGTAACACAAACGGCAAGTTGTTACTCGAGTTCATTTCAAGAAATGATATCTTTCTTGACTGCGCTTATTATGCCTTTTAAACATTTAGGTAAAAATGAACATGAAAATTGTTCTGCCCGCTTCCTGAAACGGTGGCTTTTATATTTATTCAGGCAGTAAGCTGAATGATTTTGGATATGCTGACGACTTTCTGCTACTGATTAATGAGGCGCATACGTTGTAAGTTTTTCTCGAACGTCTGAATTATATTGTAGATATGTTTGCGAGGTGTTTCGCAAACCTAGGATGTAAAATGCTTTTGCTGAACTGGATTGATCTCCACGCGAAACTTGTTCTGAGTTGGGTAATATCTGGACGACTACATCTCATCAGGTAATTGTGTGTCGCACTAAGTGTCCGCGTGTATGCAGTACACCCGACTGGCATTTGACAATTTGAAACATCAACATCGACATCGGCTTGGCATGTTGTTATGGATCACACTTCAGGTTTACACGGCATCAGTCAGGTTAGTCCTGCTAGTTAGCCAAGATACTTAACTACAGTGAACAAAAGATGGACGAAGACCGTTGATGTTTAAGCTACGATATCTTTAGAATACTACTGGAGCATGGTGTTGGAGTTCATCAGCAAACGTGAGCTTAAGATTAGGGCGTTCGGTCACGGAGATGATAGTCAGAGGGGGCTGAACTATAATGAGCTTAGATGTCTAGACCATGTTTTCTATACGCCTGCCCACAGAACGGCAACCTCGGCGTGCGCTACTCTCCAAATTAGGTATTTCGTGATAGACAGGTCAAGGTGCACAGTCCATGGCGTGTTCGCTGAGTTAGATTAGCACGTTTTGGTGCACGAAGTTTTCAGCGCGATAGTTGATAACTATGAGGTTTGGCTAAATGCACTAACCAGTTGTCTTATTGCTTTCGAATTTTTTCCGCCTATCTTAAATTTTTCTGTACAACGGCCCTCTGATTTTTTTCTTTCGCATTTATTCCGAGCTGCGTGGAGGCAACCAAAATCAGCACGTGCAAGTGTGAAGTCAACGTATGCAATCATTGAAACTGAAATCGATTAACCCGATCCTATTTGCTGGCCACACGCTGATACGTAGACCAAACCACACCTGAAATCTATGGCTCATTAGTCGTTAATGTTCGGTTTAACTTAGTTCCTTGCTGCCTATATCCAAATTTTTATTACTACTGTCACTTATCACAACTTTTACCTCCCTAATGAAAGTGCAGAACTTCGACCGTGAGAAAACTGCGATTGGTTGTATATTGCGCTGCTGAAGGTCATTGAATGTGTCTATAGCGTTGACTCCTAAGCTAACCTAATACGATCGATTATTCAAACCAAAGCAAAATTGTCCGGAACTCGGTTTGCGCGCCGGACTGCATTAGGCCTAAATTTTTGCCAACCGTGGTCAGGCAATCTAACATGTCAAATAAAAACAAAAATGCCATGATTAAATTAATCACAACTCATGTAGTAGACAAGACTAAAAAAAGTCCACCAAAATGGATCAGAGGTAGAAGAATTTTATGCGTTTCGACGATTTTCAACGACGATACTTCCTCTTCTCATCCTCAACCATCGAACTTCGAACTAAAACCTGATGTTCATTCGCCAGAATGATCACTGCCGGAAACTATTTCTTCTGGAAATGGTCAGCGCCTTTTCACAGTGCGCGCAGCAAGAAAATTGGAATTGCTTTCACATCAACATCAGTTTTGCTGTCCACTTCACCGCGTAGATCGTGAAGTTAAAATATTTCACACGAAAGTCTTTTGTGGATGAATTGGCAAGCGACACAGATGCGGTCAGGTAAAGCCCTAGGTAATACAGCCCTCTTCTTTGAAAACCTGTTATTTCATTGTCGGCATGTCAATTTGACCACTTCTAGTTCGGATTATTTCTCTTCGGTCGGTAGATGCCGTTTATCAACTGCCTTAGCTTCTTGAAGTCCGCATCGGTTTCGTATGTTCGTCACTACTATCATGCCCATTGCCTTCATCGTTGTCATTTTATAAACTCTATTCTTTCTGTTAATCTGAGTTGCAGGGTAATGAATATTAGTTCGGCTTATTTACTGTCAAAGATCAACACAACTTCGGTATCAGTGTACTGATTATGCTAATCGATAATCTGGTCTAGCTTTAACTGGGCCAAATTAGCTGGCAGAAAAATCGATCAGTGAGTGTGGACCATGGAAAACCAACAGGAACCATTTTATTTTGACTAGTAAACAAACTTTTGTTTAAGCTGGAGGTGATATTTTTCACCAGAGATTTTGGAAACTGGAACTCGGCAATCCACGAAGGTTCCTGATGGAATTAATAATTTTATGTTTGGTCTTCTTTAATATATGTAATGTCACTGGAATGGCTGTGTTATGGGCTAGTATTGCAATTTTTCAGGCGTTTTTGGTAATTTCCTGTTGCAAAAACTAAGGTTTCACTATGGGGGATCACTTTGATCAGAATAACGTTCAGTCATTTCGCATTTCGGCACCAAGCTCTGAAACCATTTTTGTCCCCAGCTGATCGAATTTAAAGAAGTAACGGGGCCATCAACAGTCACCACATAACCCTACACGTCTAGTGGTTTTCCAAAATATGTTTAATATTTTTACTACGCTTTGTTATTTGGACGTCTATCCACCCCAAAGGAATCATCCACTAATTGGCACTCGCTTACGAACTATCAAGCAAACGTAAGGCTGCTTGCTTGTGAGGTGACGAACCGCTTACCCCAATATGCCGGTATGGAAAGATCATCACAGATTTTTAAGCGAGGTGATATTTCTACTCACTGAAGTCTTTTATCTACCAGGCAAACTTAAACGATACTCAACACCATATGTTAAATTCACCAACCCTCAATGTGTGTATTCCCTATTTAGGAAAATTCCTATTCCCTTCTCAGTGTCTTATTTTGATACTAGTTCTTGAAATCTCCTGGCATAGCTCGTGACTATTTGTCGGTTATGAACATTTGTCTCTCTTACTTGTGGCTTAGCACTTTCCGGAGACTTAACTACGCTCGCAATGCAGTGGCCTACTCACGACAATGATCGAAAATTAACTATTAGATTACACGTACAAGTCAACCAAACGTATGATCTGGAGAGCATTCAATTACAAATTGTCCGCAAAGATGTAACCACAGACTCAATGCTTTCTTCCGATGATCAGCCGAGTGAAGATTTCGCAGAAGATCCCCAAATCATGCCTAATTAGCGACGAAAACGGACTGTCAAACTCCAGTTTGAGGAATTTTGGAATAAGGTGTTCTATGCAGTTGTTAATTAATTGGTCAAAATCACGTCTCTGTGTAATGTGGTGGGTCTCATTCGTTCTACTAACTAAGGTTAGCATCTACTGAGGTGTTTGGTAATTCGCTAAAATTCGAGACACCTTTCTTGTCTGTTAGATTAGAAATTACTGTAGTAGCATATCTCGTTTCCTAATCCGGTTGGATAATTCTGCTGTCGACAATGTGATCGTTTTAATCGGATTGCTGTCATGCAGAACGTCAACTTGTCCCACCTTAGTTCAGGTTTATCTCAGATACATCGCGGTAGGAAATAATCAAACCATTCCTTGATTTCGAGAATATTCTTACCATAAATTAGAACGTCCTCTACTGTGCAAGGTATTCTTAGTGCTGGTGTAATCTTCCTCTGAAAGAATATATTGAATGCTTTTGAGTTGGATAATATTCTCCTTCAAAGATAGGGTTCATATGGCTTGCTGAATGTCGTCTGGTAAGTTAACGCTTCATCTAGTTCATAGCATCAAAACGTTGAACCCGTATAAACTTCTGTTTAGGTACCCCGCTTTCGGCAGCTCAGATAACAAAAATGAGGCAATATGAAAAGCTTTTTCTAAATATCCTACTTTTGTTTTGGGATGGATGGAGGTGCGACGTTACGTGGCATTATTTGCCTATGCCAGAATGCCGGTTCATCAGCTTTGGCCAAAGCGCGAATGACCTAGTGCCATTTGACTCGTTTTCTAGATGCGCATGGAGTACACCATGGTTGCAATAACATGAACTCAGTAGACTCATTGAGAATTAGTTTCACCATTCCCGAGAGCATCCCCAGCATTTCTTCGAAACCAGATATGTATTGCTTCTGGCAATAACGAAAAAAATAAAAACAATTACGTGGGATGAAATCACGTGCAAGTTTTCCTTTGTCTCATAACCGACAATGGAACATATTTCTGGCCAACCGGCACAGGTTACCAGTAGACATCGATCACTATTTGGATTAATAGCTTGGAGTATTTATTTTCCTTCCCGATGAGCGTTGGGACTATTCAAAATAACTGTTCTTGCTTCTGTTGATCTACAATAAAACGTTGGTAGTGCACCGATGGACATGATTTTTGACCCATGCACAGGCGTATGCTGAAAATTTTGATTTGTTTCGTTATTAGCCAGCATTTTAACGGGAACGTCTGTTTGTTTCATAGCAATCTATATGAAATTCAGTCAATATCAACCCTAAAGTTTAGTCTTTATTGCTTGCTATTCTGCTGAAATATTCTGACACAAACTTACTTCAGGTCTTGCAAACAACAAGCTATTTCACAAGAGCTGTGATGCCTTTTTGTCGTCCTATGCAGTTTGCCACAAAACCGAGGCTATCACTAACGTCGGATTTAGTTATATTTCATTGGAAGTCTGTCCACACCCTTCTGGTTACTTTCGCACCTCAATGCATTGGTGGCATGTCAACCTGGAATCTTCAACAACCAATTTACAGCAGCCAAATCAGGTACGCCATTGTCACGGTTCGTTTGCAAATGAGTTTTGCCTGGGGTAATAATAAAAGCTACTTTTATTTGCAGTGAATCTAACTGACAGCTGAGACGAACCGAATGATTCGTCTGGCATATGGTTCGCTGACTGAAAACAAAACGAGTGCAAGTCACATAAGATTCGTCAAAACGGTATGGTTTCAGTTGCAGCATGGCTGTCGTACCGTTACTTTTGCCCTCATTTGCATGGCAAGAATATCACCTTTTTGTGGTAGTTTTAATCCACAAAGAAAAAGTATACGTTTAATAAATCTTGAAAATGCGCAAATTTATTTCTATCTGCAGTTAATTAATGTCTGTTATTTAAAGGCAAGCGAGTGATTTGCACGCTTATTGTGAGACAGAACAGATTTGTACCTGTGGCACTTGCTTGGTCATGCATCATGTGATTTTCCGAATCACGTTCAAGCAAGGTCGATGTCATGAATACCCGACAATCCCGGGTCCCACCGGCCAGTTTACTGAACACAACACAATGTTTTGGGCCTCCACCTGACTATGTTGGTCCGATTGTCATGAACGATGATTTGAATTTGTAATCCTTGACTGTGAAAATCATGCCGTCCACTTGAATTTTGATCATTCGTTGCCGTTTGTCGGTAAGACGACCTTCGCCTGTTACGAAGAGCTTTCGGCATAGTCGTTGTCGATTTGTTGTTTCCATGATGCGACCAAAATGAGTTATCTACAGAGGCATCATAGCTGGTAAATAAAATGACCAGTAGGTTACTAAAGGTAAACAGTAGTCTTGTCGGAGATTTATTGAACTCGTGTTCATGGCAACACTGTAACAGACTGTTTGCTGTGGAACGAGTTAGGTGTTGAGATCATGCTGTAACAGTTAGTAAGCTGATTTCTCGTTGATGCCTTCAACGATAGCGAGAAAAGTCTGGCTGAAATCAATGTTCAATTATCTAAAAATACTTCAGATTTTGCTGACTGAAGTGATTATAACTGAAATGCCACAACATGCCGCACTCAAATGACACCAGCAATTTAATTTTTGTAGTAATTTAATTGTAACATTCATTTGCTTTCACTATTATCAACTTGGTTGTCACTTTGACCTTGTCCACGTGTTGCCCAACACGTGGTCAGCAACGGTATGTTGTTTGTGAAAATGCACGGGGCATTGACCTCTTTCGTGTCGACTTGAGCGTTATCGTGGAGGGAAAAAATGACATGATTAGTGCTGCAAAGTGCATTTTACAGTCTGGTGCCTGACACAGTCGATGAATGGGAACGTATCTTATTTTCCTGCGCTCGTGAATTGTTTGCGAAGCCTACCAAACATCAAGTGCGCAATTTTGTCTTGTCATACATGCATCTCAAACACTATCACTGCAATACATGCAAAAAAATCATTTTGAAGAACACTACTGTGGCCGTAGGTAGCTTCGGGATTGACCTAGTGAACTTGGGTCACACCTCGTGAGTAAGATGAGTGCATCTCCAGCTTGACACACCTGACATCCTCGAAAAAGCCACCGTAAAATGAGTGAATAATGTCAATGTCCCGCGGATACAGATTTCCATTCCCTCATCAGCATCCGTGGGGTTTGCATAACTTAGGAACCCCAGAGTAAATGAAGCTGGTTTTTCTGTCGAAAGCCGTGAACCGAGGAGTGACGCTGTTAATTTGGCCAGGCTGTTTCATCTAAACGACAGTAGCTAAGAGGCCACATTTTGATTTGCTACAAAATTTACCGTTGGTCAAAACATCTGAATTGAAAGCTTCGTTACTGGATGGTTTCGTGTTCGTCACCTGACCTACGAAGTTAAATGTACTTTTAAAACTAATTGTCATCCACGCCCTGCAGAATGAATGAATTCTGTGTTTATTTGAAAGTGCTAATTACTTACGATTATCCACGTGGTTCTTTTGGACAATTAGTCATATTATACAAATATAGGTCTGGCGGTCAAACATATAGTTGTGTTTGCAAAGTGTACTAAATATTCCATCTCCTCTAAGGTATTCTTCAATATTATAACCTTTGTAAAATTTGAAATATCGTACTTGCGGCATTGTAGTAAAATCACATTGAACTTCAATCACAGCTTCGATACTGCGAGGACAGTTATACAGAGTAAATCTAGCTATGTTTAGCAAAATATCATCAGCTTTGGCCAGAAATGGTTGTTGTGCCAATCTCGTCATGTTAGGAGAGGTCAGAAAAAAGAAATCAACAAATCTAGCAGCAAGGTCTAATATTCAAGACCAGCTGCTCAATGCAGATCTAGACCTTGTACATCAACCTTGGTCAACAGTGACACCATTTAAAAGATCCAATCAGATTGCACCTAATGTAGCTTTTCTATAGTTCCGGTCAGCAGCACCCTTCCTGACCGTGATTTTGGTTCGCTCTCGTTGCACCTCTTGCCTTTCGAATGTCGAACAATTTTGGCATAATTCTGGAATAAGTAACTTTGTTCGTGTCGTAATCAAACGTTTCCCTCCCCAAACCTTTTCATGTACTTTAGTGAATACGATGAACAGTTGAACTCTCCGGATGTACTGATAAGAGTCACTATTGTTAGAAAGTTTAGGTTAATTCGATATGCTGATAATCGCTTGCATCTCTCAGGTTTCGTCTTGATTCATCACAGAAGAGGGTGTCTATCGGCATTTTGCGTCAGCAGGACACATTGGTGCAAGTAAAATTTTCTCCCTCTTGAGCAGTGCTCTGCAAACAGGTCTTCGCTGTGCAGAGCAAGACAAACGGCTAGCGAATAGCAAAAAATGACCTTGAATTCCATTCTCAAAAGCCGGCGAAACCTATTTTGAAGTATAATTGTCGTAATGTACCGACGATATTGGACGTGAGATCTCCATCTTAAAGTTTTATTTTAGAGCTTACAAACACTTTATGTGAGTGATGCCTAATGCGTATTTGCAACTCAGATAGGATTGTTTCGGATGAGAACGATGAGCGCAACAGAAGGAGGGAATGTTTAATATTTCAGGAGACAGCATTCTGTAGAGGGAAAATTTTGATAACTGTTTGTTTCTGATGGTTGTTTGCTAAAAACGATCGGTGTTAACCTGACAAAGATAGTTTTACCTGCTTTTTCAAATAGATTTCAAATAGATCCACCATTTCAGATTTTATTCCATATGGTTAACTATTAACAGGGAGCAGGGCCCTGGTACCGAACATGAGCTTGAGTTCTATGTTTTCGTGGTAACTTCAATTTCAGGTATCGTTCGCTAGTCAGGAAAAACGTTATAAATCACTGAATCAAAGGCCAGTTTGTACAAACCAGCGAAATAATGTCATCATTACACAAAGAGTTTTATTTAATGACCTGTTACCCAGCGCTTTCTCGTACTTCTATTTTGAAAACATTAAAAATCCCCAATTCTCTACCCCCTCAACTAATGCGATGAAAATGCAGTCACACAAAGCACGGTTCGTTTGCCTAACTCCATTAAGGCCCGGCTAACAGTGACGCCAAAAATTGATCTAACCGAATAAATTTAAGGGTGAATTAGGCACAAAATCGCGTAACCGAGTCGAGTTTCCAGCAACCAAATGGTTCATCTACCATAAGACAAGAAATAAATCTCATTCCTATTTATGTGATTGAATATTCTGAATGTCTTGTTTTTGCGTGGATTGAAAAATCGATCGTTTGGCGCTATGTGCTTTGCAGTACTAGGATTAGAAAACTAAGCCACCGTAGTTCTATTTTCATGTCATTCTCGCTACTGGCACACTGGGTTTTAGGTCAGATTGATTTTTCAGCCGTTTTACTTTCCAGGTTGGTCAATCAAACTCTTTGAAGATCGTTGTACTAGTAAATAGTACAGTAAAATTTTGTATTACTGAAAGCGGCGCAAAACTAGGGATTTTATGTCCTTATTCTATGGAATCACCTGATAAAATCACTTCGATGACTGTGGTACTTTTCGGGTTTTGCAGCACTATAGAACATAATTTGCCACATCAGCATTTCAGCACTGTAATATGTAACCAGAATTTAGCACCCAAACAACATATTTATCCGTGACCGTGTCACTGCCCTAGCTAATTTATTCAATTTTTCAGTGTGCAATGATGGTTGCCCAGTTAATCAATTGTCTGATGGACTACCGTTGAGGTACCGAGAACAACAGTTTTCCCGGCAGGACTTTCAGTTTACGTAATGCTTACATGGGTTAGTTTCTATGACATATCAAAGAACTTGTAGGACTACATGCTTTTTACCGTCCCTTCATTTTAACGCACGCCCTCTGTAAAACAAAGCCATATTTTCGCATTTTTTCCGATTCCCATGTGACAGTAAAAGAAAACAATATTAGACGCTTGTTCCTGAAGAACAAGCCAAATCGCTGGCTTTAATCGCAGCTTCTATTCCCACTACCTTAAAAAACCACGATAATTGACTCATTTATGGACTGCTACGTAAAATGATATTGCCAAAGGCATGGGATGCCATTCTCAATTGAAATCAAAATTTGTGTTTGCAAAGACACCAAAATGCACATCCATTAGTTCATCCAGAGTATTTTTCAGTTAAAGTGAAAAAAACTTCCGGTTCACGGCCTGCCAACTTCTCATGCATCACTTGCACAACGATATTGCCTGCTACCAATAAAACTACAAACATGTGGCTGGTCGCCCACTTCAGCGCTGTTCATATTTCTTGGCGGAGTGGTTAGCGTATTTCAATAAGAGAAATACTTCTGACATCCAGATTGGACTCTTTTTTGATGAGTCGAGGCTAACTAGCGTGTTTGTTGTTCTTGATAGACTATTGTAACCGGCACCTGCAGACGTCTTAGGTGAATTGGCCAAAAATAAACTCAATTAATAAAAATACGGTGAATGAGTAATTTAACGTCATTTCTCTGCATTTGTGACTTTCGTAGGACTTCAGCGACCGGCTTACCAATTTTGCAGTCCATCTAATGAGTTAGCGGTAAAATGGGCTAGCGCTCAACTATTGGGTAAGACTTCAAGGCTGATAGAGAGCAGACCGAAATGTCAAAAATAGATATAGACCCAGAAACATATATAGTCCATCTTGACAGGACGTTTCTGTTTTCCTTTCGGATTCACTTGTTCCTGTACATGTTAGGCTTCAGTCTCTCTCAAACCTAGTTTGGCAAAATAATCCGCTAAGTGACGGCGATTGATAACTGTACGAATAAAAATTCAGAGCCAGCGGGGATAACCCACGTCTTTGTGCAGGAAAATATGTAGTATTATTTAGAAAAACAACACGACCCTATGTGCAAAATAGTGTTACGCAAGCTAATGGACAATGTGTGTACAAGTACCACAGGACTACTACCCCAACAGCGTTCTAAACGTTGCATCATCTAGCTGTTGGATGAAACAATATAACTTTGCATGCTCCGGCTTTCTCATGACATTATAAGCAACACAACGAATGCAATCGACGAATCGGACCTAATTCAATGGAAGTAAACGCGGCACAAGATATAACACTGGAGGAAGAATAGCAATTATGTAATGTTACGTAAAAGATCAGCAATAAGTAAAAGCGGGGAATGAAGAGTTTCGTCCTCTTTAATAGCAATCCAATAGAGGACTCTCCCGCAACACTTCGAACTCGATTATCACCTAGAAGCTAAATGCGAAACAGTGATGACAAATTTGAAAACTGCACCTTGAAACCAGCAGCTTCCCATGTATATATATATATATATATATATATATATATATATATATATATGCGCCACAGTCTGCTTCAGCCAAGACAATGAACGCTTTAACTGAAAAAAGTTACCATCCACAACTTAGTTGGCCTTAAAATCAACTTGTGTCTTTTACTGCACTAATTGTGACAGTCAGGTGCCTGAATTACTTCTTGCACAGGAAGATCTTAGCATGTTGCAGCAAAGCTTGTGTGATTTTAGTGCTCTTCCCCACTGATAAATCACTGTCCAGAAGATTCATACAAAACTCATATC
This sequence comes from Fasciolopsis buskii, assembly GCA_008360955.1. Classification (NCBI taxonomy): domain Eukaryota; kingdom Metazoa; phylum Platyhelminthes; class Trematoda; order Plagiorchiida; family Fasciolidae; genus Fasciolopsis; species Fasciolopsis buskii. Next base: position 134,539 of record LUCM01010546.1, read on the forward strand.
TAGCATATTGTCTGCGATGAATCAAATGTGTAATTCAAATTCGTCAGGCTGGATTCAGGCGAGCGCATCTACGGTTAATTTTCGCATATCTGCGATTGTTCTATTCGATACGAGTCATTATGCTGAATGTCGTTGCACCAATAATATTGAAGTCATCATAGTAACCTGCCGGCGAATTCGTCCCTAAAATCATCTTCGAGCGGGCCGAGGAAAAATCGATTTCGACCCTGTCCGATCCGCCACAACTAAGATAACGCTTGGTTATTTTGAGAAAACAGATGGTTTAGTGATCAGCACCTGCTCTCATGCAGTTCGAGGAAAGGGCCGATTATGAGCAGAAATAAAAAAAGCGTCATTAACAATAACCGTGCACGAATGAGAAACAATTTGGCAGACGCCATAGGCTTGGGGCGACCAATGAACTTCATACTAAAAATGTGAAAAACTAATCGGTGGTAAAAAGAACGTCCGGAAATGGATAAATAATGTTGAAAGAATCAATGGACAAGCTAAAAAATCAAGATAGTACAATTTTGGCTGATATGGCTTTTGCAAATGGTTAGTAGACTCAGCATTAGGGGGTCCAGCTAGACTGTCAGGCTGAGATCCACAAGTTCAGAGACGACAGGCTTATTGAGGCAGTCAGTGTCGTTCGAAATGTTAGGATCACTTCATCTTCTATATAGTTCTTGAACTTATTAGTTTGCAGTTTGAATTTCGTTATCCTTTGTTCAATCCTTTCTTGAGTGGACGGTAATGTGAGATAGTAACCAGAACCGGAACATATCCGTGATAGGTTTCTGAACTCATTTGGCCTAGTACATTCCAAGATAATTAAAGATGGCAAAGTCACTATACGTTTGGATCAGTACTGTGAAATTGATTATGAATTCCTCTCTTAACACTGAGCGATTGATACTGTATCTTGCGATTTTTAGGAATTTGATGAAGGCTGATTTTAGACTACTTGGACTGAGCCCCAACTGGACTACTCAGGTGTTCCGGATTTTTCTATTCGTCACAAATGACACCACTGTAACGGATACTACAAGTTACAAAGCAAACGGAGATAACATGCAACCAGAAAACACTTATCGACTGGATGCTGACTGGTCTGCGTGCGAATCGGACTCATAAACATCCTCGTCTTGAGCAGAGTATATACGTGCAAAAATCTATTAATGATTGATTCCAACTGGTTTCTAACCGAACAAGCAAAAGTTCATTTTATAGCCCGAATATTCCGGGTTAAGAATGGTAAATGATCTATCTTGATAACCTTTCGACAGAACAATAATGGGGCTGCCATTTTGACAGGAAGTACAAGTACAGAGGACCAAAAATTACCCACAAATGGATCTGAAACTAAATGCATTTACAAATGGATTAATGAAGACCATTCGAACGGTAGTGCTAAAGACATACCCAGTTATAAGTTCGGATGATTCAACGAATTTGTTAAATGATATAGCCAGCCAATAAGCCAGCCACGTGCCAACGAAAATGACGAGAAGCAACGAGTGATCTTCAGTTTCATATTATTGAACAGCTTTGAACGAATGTTTAGAGAACACTGGAATTGGAGCAAAATGGTTGCGTCTCTTTGTATTAGGTGAATTACCAAAACTTTGATGAGGAAAACAGTGGTAGTTAGAGTTCGTGATTTGCAAACAAGTCTTTGTCAATTTGGATCTGTTTTAGTTTTCGAGTATGGGTCCATTCAAAATTCCTCCGATGAAGATTATATTTTCATTTGACATTTGTAAATCGCCAATACGTGCTTGTACTAGAGACCAGACAGAAGAATCACAAAAAACTCTAGCAGCATTCCCCCAATCATATGGCTTGCAGACATACTCAAGGTCATTGAGGGTTTTTTTCTTCATGGCTGATTGTCCAAACAAAGCCATGCATGTAAAGTGTTTACAATTATTTCATTTAGATCTAACATGGAGTATTTAAGATACAACCAATTGATCCATGTTTAGACTGTGATTTGAAGCAAAAACTGTCGTGATGTGGCGGGTGATTCTTTTAACAGCGCATATGTTCTTTGTGACAGTCGACAACTGTGAGTAGTCCAATTTGTTTTTTTGTTTGGGGCTTTCCGTTTCAGTCTCACAGCGACTGGTCAAAAGTTTGTATTCTGTTTTAAAATTCTTTGAACTTTGCCGTAGTTGCAGACAGTCTGATAGATTTGTACTATCTGAAACTAGTCTATCAGCCCCCTAATATTCAAATTAATTTTTTTCAATTTTATTATCTAATCATTCGATAGACCGAGAGTTAACTAATCCTAGAGTGGCAAACTGTACAAATACAATGCGAGTTTGATCACCAAACGCGAAATACAGACTGATCCTGTGGTCTGCTTCGTGGTACTAGAGTGCTTGATAGAAGAACCGTTCTGTGAAAAGTAATCAAACAAATTGGATGCTAATGTTATATTTAAAATATCCAGTAGATCGATGGAACAGGGAGTTAATTTCAGTCGGATAAATTATTCACGTTTGTCAGTCCGATGTAAAGTGGGGCAAATCGTTAACCCAAACAGAGCTGAAAAATTATCAACTTCATTTCGTTGAACCCTTGCAGCAGTTGCGTGTAACCGTCAAATGACGATGCATACAAATTGAAAACAGATTAAGGATTTGTTAGAGGTAATCTACGTACAAATAGTGTCAACCCTAACCCCATGGAACTGATGCATAAAGTTAGACAATTTCAACTGGATTCTACTTCCGTTAGACTAGGCAACGTAGAACAGAAAGCAGAGCATGTTAAAATTTCATTTGTAAATAGTTTAGGTTTCTTGCGCACTTAGCGAACACCAGTTCGTTGTGGACTGTAGCATGTGCAGCCGGGCGTACTTAACCATGATAAATTCATCTGGACGTATTGACAGAAAATCAGCCGGGAGTTCCAGCTGTCATCCTCCTTATCGGTGTTGGTTTGCCGTTTGAAGACAAATTATTCTCATCTTTGAAGGTGCGAGTCGATCAGTTTCTTCACTGACAACCCTCAGATGCCCACGACCGCGTTTATGAAAATCACCTACATTCTTGTTCGACTCATGGAGGTAGTAAAATCCAAAAGATGAATGTTCTTCTAACAGCATCGTTATGAAGGCAAACATTCAGCTAATTCGGATAAGAAGAAACTCGTCGTGGAACTTGCTATCCCACCAACATTCGTGTTTAACTGAGCACGCAAAAGTTATAAACTGAGGTCTAATGTAAATTACTCTCAATCAGTAACAACCTTTTCAACAAATGCTAGTTTCAGTCTGATGTAGACATGAAGTAGGGCACAAGATAAAGAAGCAAATGGATGTCACGAGAAAAGGTGTGCTTATCTTTCATTAGGCTGAATCATATTGGTTGTTTTGGCTTTAAAAATGCCTGATTTTTTATAGCATTCTTTGTCCCGTACTTCAGGTGGTGCTATAAAACTAATTTTACAATCATTCAAGATACAAATTCGGCTGCATTATTCTGCCAGACCAAAAAAAAAACAAATCATCTGAGTACGGTAGAAGAAACGTTTTGTAATATCATAGCACAATGGTTAAGAAAGTAATTGTTCTTAGTTTGGCATAAAAGAACATGAATTGACCTGTGCACTTCGTTTTAGAGAGGTGATATAATTTTAACGTCACCCTTGAAACACTCATCGACATCACCGTTTGACGTTTCCTTCTTGGGAGATTAATTGTTCAGGTCCGGAGGGAGTATAGACAGCCTTCTTCTTGGACAAGAGTAAAAAACTCTGTGAATTTGTGACTGTATCCCTGGTGCAAAAATGGTAAAATCATCACTTTTACACTGATATATCTAAATTATGACTGCCTGAATTACAAGCATATGTATTTTATAGTTCTCATTTTTAAAAACCGTTGGTACACATCAGAGTTTCCAAAACATTCATGCTTTCAGGGAATGATAATCTGAGCTTTTGGTTAAAATTTATGTTGATACCAATCATTATCTTCGGCAATGTTTGCTTGCCCTTATTCATCACACAATCATCTGCGGCTCCGGCCAAAATCTTGAGACAGTGCAATGACTTCACCACTGCTCTATGCATGTATCTTAATTATGCTTGCTATTAGTTTGTAGAAATAATGATATCATCTATTTATGCAATCGCCATTTGGAATTCATTCTCGAAGCACAAAACTCATTTGATCTGCTTAACAAATTCTCCCGTATTTTTGCTTTTATAATACAGCTAGAAGTACGTTTTGCTTCATACTACGTATGCATGTTGCAGTATGATTTCGGCCTATCATTTTTGCTAACGGAAATTCTTTCTTATCTCGCATATTCTGGTAATGGTTACGGGGTTTTGTGTCAATTTTCTTTTTGTAAGCTAGAGAAGATGACTACTTCTTGGTAGAGCTTAACCCCTAACCACGTTGGCTGCCTGAACAAACTCAGCAATTGGTTAACAAGTCCCGTTGTTCCAATGTTCATTAGGTCGATCTTAGCTCATATTATCAGCTCGACACTAAAAGACAAGAAGCTACCAAACCAAACGTGAATTCTATTTTTCCAGCTTACTCGAATCAAGCCTTGACTATTGTTAACCAAATCGATTTTTGTCTATGTTGCTCCTTTTGGACAACAGTGCATTTCGCGGGCTCGCTTAAATTTCTGCGGTAATTATAAGACAAACGGTTCTCCTATGTCAAATTCCAGCGTGTTTGTCCGGGATTTAACTCATTATTATGCCTGCAATCACCATTATCATTGCCAGTTAGTCATCGGGACGAATTTCGGGATGAGAACCTTTGCACTAGGTCTGCGTGCTTTGGTCACTGAGGGCTACTTTTGGGATTGTCAGTGGCCCTAAAGACATTGATTCGCGAGGTTAGCTTCGCATTTATTGGTTTCACTAAAGTGATGTTTTACTCCAATTTCCTTTCCCAGTGGAACAGACAGAAACTGATTCATGTGAGTCTGCGGGTTTATCTCGTATACGTATATTGTCCATCAGAATAGGACAAACCTCAATAGCTGTCCAGTTATTTCATCACATTTTAAAACAGGTATCTAACCTGGCCTATGCTAACGTCATTAAAACGTTGCGTTATTGTTTGTGAGTCATCCGTTGTCCTCGCCTGAGATCGAGTCCCATTTCCTCATAGGATTGAAAGCAATAGTTCAAATTACTAGCAGTGAAAAACAGTGCTTTTCCTTATTCAGCTTCCGAAAGTTGGAAAAATGTCTCCGGTGCAGTGTTGCAGATTACTTACCTTTATGGAGGAAAAGTGTAGGCAGATGGTCGCCGAGGGACAAAGTGGAAGCATACAATCATGTGCACTAATTTTTGGACTACATTGACTGCTCATCCACGTGCACAATGAGTTTCCTCCTGGCGGAATATTGGACGAAATGACTGGTCATTTGTTTTGGCAAATTTAATCCCAATCCTGGTGCCATAAATATAAAGTACGGAATAATAATGCCGATCGTGAAATCCTCTCTCGCTCCACCTAAATTCCAAGTAGATGGTAAGCAGCAGTGAAGAACATTTGTCTCGATTTATGTGCCAGATATTGCCATGCTCCAGAGTACCGTCATACATGTGCAAGCATCACCAACTTCGGGGCAGCATGCGTCTGGATGTCGAGTTCATGATGCCCACAAATCCAGCTGTGATCACCTATGCACAAATATTCACGATTAAATAATCACCTTTCCACTTTGCCTTCCGGAGTCCCTGATGAGGACTATCCTAGTAGTGTCCCTGGATGTAAACCTTACGGCAAAACGAAAGGAAGGTATCAGGGAAACAACAAATTCTGAATTACCTGCATTGTATGATCCTGCGTAATTGATAAAAAAATGCCACTGGCATTGAAGGCCCTAGAATTTGTTGGGTGGTTCAGTCACTGTGCGAAATATGAAAAATTTTATCTACCAATTTTTTATGCTGGTTTCTACTTGTCTTACAAAATTTAGTCCTACCGGCCAAAGGGGGTGAGCTTTGTAGAATTTTACCCAATATGTTCTTGCATCCACTAATCTCGTGTGATCGGTTACTCTTTTATCCATGCAAAAGAAAGTCATATTCCGTTAAATGTGGTTTCACTTTTATATTAGCGTGATATAAGTGCTCTTTATCACAGCCATGATTGCTTTTATATTTCGGTAGTTTCACTACAAAAGTCGTTTCCCCATTCGACGTGTTTCCGTACCTTTGGTTCCGATTTTCCCAAATGACCGACATATATTTTTTCTAATTCGCAGACGGATGACAATGATTATTAATGCTGTTACTAGTGCTCCTAACGTACGCCTGTTTTATTATACCGTCTGCTAGACTTCCCGGTAATTTTTCTACAGTTAGAAAAAGCAAAATCTGATTAATCGTACTTAATAATTTCTGTTTGATCATACAGGTGTTCCCAACCCTTTCTTGTCGTATAGAAAAGGCTGAGATTAATTTACAGGATTACTCCGCGAGTAAATTGCTGAACAAGCATTTAAGGAACCTGGCACTTTGATGGCAGTTGTTTTTTGGAGAGATTAAATATATTAACACAACTACCGAGTGAAATCTATCAGCTTGAGTGCATTCTGTCATTTGGGATCGAGTACATTAGAACTAATCTAGTTGGTGCCCAACTTACTCATCAGTTTGGAGGTCATATTTGCGTGGTTGACAATTCACAGGTTTCAATATTTTAGGTTAGAATATCACATATGTCTAGACATTGTCCATACCACCGTAGAGTAGCCTGAATCAGCAGTCACGTCGACCAGTCTTTTCACAAATAAAACCATAAGTCATAAGAATCTACTTCCCTCGTCCTATTCTTGCTGGAACTGGAAGTTCCTTTGAACCAAAGTAATAAGATCTATTAGTTGGTATCTACTGGAGGATTAGTCCACTATACACGCGAAATTATTCACATACGATCTGTACTATGGAATATTGTTGACTGACGGTTGTAATGCACTCTTTAACTTTGATTGAGAAAATTGAAGTAGCATTGATATGAAAGACGGTCTCAATTTCCTACCATATTTACGGCACTGGACCTGTTCTTCAATCTTTAGCTTAGCAGATATTTTGTGGGAGAAAATTATTGTTTGTTGGCTACAGTATGCATTTTTTCGGTGCTGTTTTATGTTTGTGTGGTCTTAATTGATTGATCGAAACGGTAATAAAGAGTCATGCGTTTTTTGCAAAGGGATGCCGTTTGTGTTCAAATTATCAATGGATTGGTTTTGCTTGATTCATAGATCATCATTACCCACACTTGGTGAGCCTTGATCTGAAAGTGGCAAGTTAATAAAGATGAGCGGATGCAGTCGGGCAACGTCGAATGAGGAATACATCACCAAATTACAGCCACCTGATATTGATTTATGGGTGGGCGGACAAAATGCGGATAAACGAACAGTGAACCATGAACAACGTGTTAGTAGTTAATCAGACCTGAATGATCCGGATTTCTCAACAGAGCGGAATGACCCTCATCTAACTGGTAGTCGATGAAAGAGTCGAGTCAATCTGCAGTGATTTTGATAACGAATGAAAAAGTGATAGTTACGGGGAAGCCGGTTTGCAGGAATTTGCCTAAAAATACTATAGGTTTTTACTGTTAAAATAATACTGTTTGTCCTACCTACAGGCAACTGGGACAGAAAATTGCAAATGGCCAGTAGATACGGTCGAATCGTTACATTTATAGACAGATTAGACTGGTGGTTTCCAGGAAAAAACGATCGAACTTTTTTCGTTTACGGACAACCAATGTTCACATCGGTCATTATTTCATTCCCAGGTAGAACATATCACCTTGGAATTCAAACTTCTTTCGAGCAGCAGTTTCTTATTTATAATCAGTCTTCATCTTAACATGGCACGACACGATGTCCATGTCAAAGATTAGTTTCAGTGAGACTCATAGTGTCCAACTGATCTGCGACAATTCGAATATTCTCTGAATGGATTTACCCAGAAACCGAGTTCTATCAACCATTGTATGACAAAGTTTTTCTGTTGTTTTGATAATGAATTACGAAAGTAAGCCGTTGATAGCATTTATTTTTCCCACCAGATTTCATGAGATTCAGCAATAAGACACTTTGATGATATCGTCTTGACTCGATACGATCGTCTATTTTTTGTTTACTTTTGAGTAAGTTTGATTTTATCCTGACAAAAATTCATCCATCTTAGCAAATGCTCGCCAGTGCGAACGAATAACGAAATCTCTCGCCTTATTCCACGATTCTCCCAATCAATTTCATTGCGATCTATCCACATGGATGTAAATCGGTAGAAAGTTGCATTATTAACCGTAAGCAATCCCCAAACAATTCATACCGCACGTGAATAGTTATTCTTCACTAAACCGGTCTAGTCAGAATATCTACCTTCTAAAACTTTATTGACCAACGTCATTGGTCAACTAAATTCATGGTAATTCATTTCATTGAACCAGTAAAGAAATTTAAATAAACGAATCAGGTTTTCGTGGGCATGCACAGTAGAGCCACTTATGTGACTGTCTCTCTTGGAACTGTTCCAGTTAGGTTTTTCCTATTCAGCATATACCCTGAACACGATAACTGTATTATTTCTTACAGATCTGCACTCCCCGACAAGGATTTACATTCCAAGTTGGCACTATTTTGCCGCAGTTTCCTGTTAGCTGTTTTTAAAAGTACTTTCACAGGTAAAAATTATGTACAATGGGAAATCCGCTTGCGCACTATGCATCCAAATGTTAACACCACAAGCCGGAAGCAAATCTCCTACCCACCGCTTGGCGGACTCGTTGGACCCGTTTGTTCGTGGTATGAGAACGTTTAGACGTCTGGGCTGACGTGTTTACCCGCTTCGAATCAAACAGCCAAGCAGCGTTGTCTTTGCTTAGCAAACAAATATCTCCTCTTTCAGTTCTCGGATGTACGGCAGTGGATGTGTGTGGCATTTTCCAGGTTTTAAATGTGACAAGTGAAGTTGACGGCCAGCATCGTCAGTAGATCAACCGTTGTCAGTAGTAAGACGCGTGAGAAATAAGTAAAATTTTCCGTTGCCAAGTTCATCACTCGTATATAACAATGTTAACTGGGATACTAGTGTTACTGGATTGTCCCGTGGTTCTCTTCCCCTATTTAGATAAAATAATCAGAGGTAGGTTCATTCTCATCCTAATGTACTTTATCAGTGAATGTCCAACCAAACCAATCCAAAAATAAATGGTCCAGGTGACTTCCCATAAAAACCATTGACATCGCATTTTTATTGTTGCATTCGTCAGGACATAGTGTGCAAGGATTTTCTTTTCTGTTCACATGCAGTGCCAAGTTTATTATGGCCAAGATCCCAGGTCCGTTTTCGATCGGGTGCAACAAGAAACATCGTACACGTAGTGATCTCCAGTGCATCTTTCGGTCATTCTATTTGCATGTTTTGTGCAGATCAAAAGATACGGCACACACTCAAGCATATTAAACTTTGGCTTCAACATCGAAGGAGAAAAGAAGCGAAAATTCCAGTTGGCCATCTTTTCGTTTGGGATCAGGAGCATAGATATGACCCAGTATTAGCAGTCACCTTCGCGATCTAATTAAACGAAAGCCTGATTTCTGCATCTGTTTCGTAATACAATTTAAAGTTCGTTTGCAAACCAAGTTGATGAAAGTGTTGGAATTTCGTAGACGCAAAATAGTAGCGTCACTCACACGAATCACGCCATTTCAGGCAAATAGCAGTGACTCCATGTCTTATCCATTTTTGTTGTTTTGGTGATTAATTACTGCTTATTTATTCGTTTACCTATCTGATATGCTAACTAATTGATGGAATATGTTGCGGTATATTTTCATCCCTCGGATTCTACCCTTGTCAATGTTACTACTTTGGTTTGGGGTGAGATAACCAAATGTATATCTAACCAAGTCCTAATTTCCGGCGTGAATCAAGGAGGCATTCGATCCACGGCTTAGTTCTCAAGGAAATTAATTTTCCCTGGTCAATTGAACCTTATGTATTTGCATAATATTATTTTTAAATGCATTGTCAAAACCCGCCATTCACTGAACGTTCTCGGGGCATGCATCCTCTAGACAGGGCAACCGCGGTTTATCCCACGTCTGACTGGATATCACAACTGACCAACCGAGAAAATCCTCAAATAGTTTGTCTTAAGCTTTAGAAGCTCCGGATCTATCACAACATCCTTTCTCTGTCACTTATAGCGCATGTTGTGCCGTGTCACAACAGTGCTGTTAAATGCGGGTCGAACACAGCGATCTTCGAACTAGCTCAGTTTGGAAATTCATGCATGCGATATTTCCGAAGAAAATGGACAAGCGTAAAATAAATGATCGGTCACATTTTTCTCAAAAAAATCTGTTCATCTGGCCGTCTTATTATTTCCACATTGGTTGCACATTGAGTAGATTGTCCATTTGGCTTAAAACTGACAGCATTTTGTTAAATTTTTGAACCTGCCGCTGATGATAATTGGCTGACTTAATTCGTTCAACGATATTGTCACTGATCGATCGTTTTGTCGCTTGAAGTCAGTTTGTTGGATTAATCAGACCGTTTCACAAGATTTCGGACAGCGTTCATTGTATTTTCTTGTGATACTGTCCATGATTCCGACAGTGAGAAGTAGGCGAAACCACGATAAATGTCTTCCTATCTGAAGCTGAATGGGTCATGCTAAACCTCATGCACGATCAACCATCCTAGCGGGAACAATCACGTGACGTACACTTAACAGACAATTTTAAACTCTCAGTGAGAGGAAGAAGGCTTCTGATCCTAATTTCTAATCATGGTCGGTTTCTAAAGTGAGCTAAATTCTATATCACAGTTGTGATAAAACGCAGTTTTCGTTGGAAATATCCACGAGTCCATATTATGAGTTGGGCAGCAGATCGCAAAAGGTCAAATCACAAGGAGACAACGGAACTCGATGGTGTCTTAAGGCAAATCTGCCGGGGCCTTAATAGCCTAGACTTCTCCGATCAAATTCCAGAGGAATACCAGCTGAAAATTTCTGTGATCTACTGTCCAGAAGAATCGATTTGGTACGGAAGCGTCATCGATGGAGTGAAAGTATTGATGGGGTTTTCCGTAGAGATTCTAATCCTAACAATGACCCCGAGTTTTTGTCTGCCTAGTTTTGACAAAATTCTATGTAACATATTTGTCGCTATTATTGTTGCTGCGTAGGATAACTCGATAGGCAGGATGTTATAAACAGTTTAATGTGCTCAGTCATATTAGTATGTGCTCAAGCAGTCATTCCACCCGCGTTCTGTGCATGTACTCAAATAAATCTGCTCTCCTTCCAATCAAAGGGGTACGTAGTCGGCTGTAACTGGTTATTAGTAAATTCACCGATATATCTAAACATATGCCAAGTACCTCGAAGAATTCCGTCGCCTAAAGTCACTCAGATCTAATGGGATTCAGGAAGAGCAGGTTTTGTCTATTAGCTTTTCGTACACTGTTCATGAACTAAACGTTTAAAGTTTTCCCTGTTATCCTATCCTACGGCAATGTCTTCTACATTCGGCTTGGTTCGGATGGTCCATAGTCTGAAAAATATCGATCAGCAAGTAGCAAAAATTATCGGGATAACAACACACACAGACCAATGTTCTGGACATCTTTGGCACACGTTTTTATAATCGCAGCATGACCCAGTCATTATGGAAAACCTGACGAATGTGAGTATGTCGATGCAATAGACTGTCAAACAAGAAGATAATAGATTCAGGTATCTCGGCATTTATACAAGATCGAGGCATTTGAACAACCGTGAAGTTTGGCCTGGTTTTCTTCAACCTATGACGCTTGCTGCACCGTCCTGGTTCAAGTCTCTCCTTGAACAGACATGTTTAAATTCTCCCAATAATACTGTTCCAGTCTATGGTTTTAAAGCCTTTCCCACCTGCACTAAGGACTTCAGGCTAACCACCCTATGTAAAGGCAAATTAGTATCGTCTAAAATATGTAAAATAATAGTGCAGCTTACTGACCGATTTAATATATATACCAGAAATTCTATTCCAATATATTCATGCGTGGTAAAATCTGTGCATCTGCCTATTCCCAAACAGTGCCGCAGCTAACCTCCAGTCTATCTGGGTTTTCAAGTATCACGAGTAAACAAACCATGCTAAACATTCGAGTTGGTGCTCCAGTCCAGAATCAGGCAGACAATTTAACATTTTCAATGTAAATGTACCATTATAACGAGGGGTGAACACGAATGCTTTGACTGTAACTTCTCAGCTGCTCAAGAATCAAACAACCACATAATTGATTCATAACAACTGTATCAGCTACGAACAACTAAGGTCCTCCAAACCACCAAGGAGATATTGGGTTATCGCATCGCAGTATTTACTCTTCTAGCTGAAGCCAACCATTCGACAGACAAACTTCGTATTTCCATCAAAAGTAGCCCCGTGTAAGGAGTGTACAGATGTAAGGATGACCGAACAGGAACTAACCGGATCCGTGCACTGGATGGACGACAATAACCACGAAACCGATCATGAGCTTCTGGGGCAGCTTTTTATCTCATCCGTGTGCAATATTTTCATAACACTAGCAAAATTTTTCCGTCTGCCTCTGGGATTGCAGAAAGCATAGTGTGGAGGGACAAGTGGCACCCTTCCGTGGCACCTGGCCTAGATAACTGGAAGCATCGAAACTGGCGATCTTCTATTCAACTCCTTTTGACATTCGACGAACTCGGTCCAAACTGTGAGTTTGTCGTCTTAAGTTCAGCTTACTTTCTAAATGACAGCGATGAAAATCAGTACTAGGTATTTTCGGAAAGTGCATTCTATTGGTGCCCAAGTTTGGATAAAGATTCTAAATTCTGCAAAGCAGTATATGCGGCGGTATCAATTTATTAATTATCCTCTGAATGAACAGTTCTGACATTTGGATCTCGTTTCTGCCCCGCAACGGTAGAACTCAGGCACCTATTTCGTATACAGAAAATGTTGGTTTTCGTTGATCGGATGAAGACATTTATTTTCGCCCATCGTGGGGTTCTCCAGTGTCGCCTTTGACTAACGACTGCACAAAAGAAATTCGTATCTCCTTTTCATACTTTGTATATGCGGACGGCTGGATCCAGGTTAATGCTTACGGTGATCCTCCACCTCGGTTCGCTGGGAGGCCCACAGTTTGTCAAAACTGTCAAACATTTTGATCAAAATTTTAATGAAAGTAGCCCTATCTCTGAGTGATATCGGGGACAATGACATTGTTCTAGGCATTAAACTGCTCTGGAAAATGCGAACATTATTTTACTAGCGTATAAAAATATCGGCAGCCGTCAAATAATCCCGGAATACTCGAACACTGGTAGGGTCTTATTTGGTTTGCATTTGGTGAAGTGTAAGTCTCCATTACAGGAAATTTGCGAAGGAGTTATATGGTGGAGACAGGTTTATTTGCCTGGATAATGTACATTAGTTGGTCCTACATCGGATGAGATATCGTTGCCGATGCACAGCGTTCGAATGGCTTTTGACAATTTACTGGACTCGTGTCATCTGTTTATTGATCAACGGCCAAAAATATGCTGTGGCAAGAACACCAGGTCAGCTTTACCGTCCGTAATGATGAATTTTTGTCCGACTTGAAAAGACTATTAATGTTCGAATACAAGATTCTTCAAAATGATATCAGTAGTTCTTGCAAAAATCCTGGTCACCGCCAAGGTAAGTCAGCTAGGGAAACGTTCGTTCGAATAAAAAGACCCAAATGAAATTGACTGAGATTGCGCATTATGTACTTTAATCGGTCGCCTACCTTGCTGCATGCTGATTGTACTATCATTTTGGGATCTGTAAAAACTCTCACCCGAATGATTTGGGATACAGATTAGTAAGGCAGTCAGTGACATTTTTGCATCGGATATAATTCCTCGTTCTTGTATTTCTTATCTTTTGTCTACCACTTTTCGTTCACCTTGCTTCTGCATAGCCCATGACTCTAGGTGGAAATTAAAAACGAAGCACAATAGTGAAAGTTTAATCGCTGTTAAAACTTAAGTTACAATTGAATTGTCATGCTCTCTTCGTGAAATAGGTTCTGTTCGATTTCGTCAGTACTTAACAGGTGAAAATACTAACATCCACATCGACCAAGAAGGAATCGAGAGCAGGACACTAGGGCTTTTCACGGTCCATCTTGATATTGATTTTATTATTTGACATGAGAGTTCACCCCAAACAATGGTTAGACTTTTTAGATTATCGATAAGCCGACTATCAAATAAGCCTAAGTGCTGGTTGAATTAATCCAAATGTCTACGATGAGTCGTTTCTTCTTAGAAAATCCTTGTTTATCCTAGTCGAAAATCCCCCTGGAAAATAAACGACGAGAAAGTACAATTATGTTAAATGAAATAAAAGTCAATGCGTAAACAAGCAACCAAACGTATAGCAAATCAGCTCATTAGGATTAACTGTTATTTCAGAATACACGTCGATTTGTTTGAAGTTATATTTAATTGAGGGAACATTTCTAATCATATCTGCATTTCCCGTAAGCAGGACATTATCTTGAAAATCAGATTTCACTTGTCACCGAGAGCGTTGTACTGGGGACAGCGACGCGTGTTACTTAAATCAAGCAGGGTTGATACAACTCCGTCCCTCATAGATGGCACAACGGTTTTCAAAATGAGACCTTAGTTCTGTCTTTCTTGGCACCTCCGATAGACTAGCAGAAGGCGGTATGTGATTATTCACATTATATCCCTTGGTTTAGGTATTATATTTTAATATTCAGCTGCTAGCCTGGTAGGCTACATTTTTGGCTTTTGACTTCCTGGTTGCAAGAGTTTAAGAAGATCGGTATTATCCACGCATTTGTGAAAGGCGTTCCTTGGTCATTGGTGTTTGCCTTACTTGTAACTAGACGACTGTGAACTGATTCGGGAATTCAACAGTTATATTCAATAAATCATATAATTTACTCAAAACTATCTTCTGTTTAAACCTTAAGCAGGCAAAAATCCTGTACTCTTGCTCACACTCGGTTTGTTTTGAGTGAAGAAAGAGTAAAATACGACAAGCGTCTCGGTTGTCGTGACGATGCAATTATTGATAAACAGAAAGGATAAAAGCGCAAAATCATTTGGAAACGTGGTCAACATTCAATGCCAGTAAATTAAGCATGTAAAGTAAGGAGTGACAAAACTGGCGTGAACGTTCCCCATGAATCCTTACCAAGTGTAGTCACATTAGAAGGACGATCGGTTTCTTTTAGATTGTTGAAATCAACTTCCTCGGCTCATACTAGACTTACGAACGTGACGTGTTAGGAGATGTAAGTGCATCCGGAAAACCAAACGTTCTCGGATATGTATCGATTGGATACTCACTCGGTTCTATTAAAAATGCCTCAGCTCTGAACAAATAGCACATTACTGCCCTGGGTGTGGCTTGCAATTTTAACTAATAATCGTTCTTCGGTTTCGATGATGTTCCCTTCCTATTCATACAGGAATTATGTGGAGTGAGTTTCTTCTTTTCTCTACACACGTGTATCCACTGACATTACCATTTGTGGCTACCTGACCTTACTGGTCGTGAAGCTTTCACCAGAGGGTTTGTCGAAGCTATATGCAAAGGCCAGATGCTTCGAGATCGTTGTATTACGTCAATGAAGTCATGAACACGTTTTTTGCTGTTTTACTCTATACGTTAAAATCATCGAATAGTCATAGCTCACTCATATCTGGCCAGTGACTTTTGATTACAATCTGACCTTTCAGCCTCAACCGACAATTAGTTGGGACGAAAACGTTTGATATCCCTGATTCGGGTATCGGTTCCATCAATCAACAATGACTTTGTTTATCTGCACTTGGCCGCGGTCACTTTAAGGCAGTAACAAAAATATTGTAGGATTATAACTATTTCTGATCTGTATGTTATTGTTATCTCAATATTTTACCCAAAGTCTTCAACGACATTAGTCTGATGCGAAGCTTGTGGAAATTTCCATCACTTTTAACGGATGATGATAGGGTAGTTTTACAGCCCTAAGTATAAACATTGTGTTAAAACACTTTCCCATCCGGCATTATAAGTTACGTCAATGATGTCATACGGGAAATCGGATTCGTAGGACTCGCACGGGTTTGCCGGGTGAACGCGAAGGTCCAATCTTTCGGGAGCCTCCTAATTTAACGTTCTCCGTGTTTCATGAATGCAAATGACAATAAACACTGGCTTCATATGTGCACTAACTGCCCCTCCCCTTTGAGCTATTTGGGTGATACACAAACCAAAGCGGAACCGCCAGAACCAAATGAAGAATCCGGAACAAAATGGGATACTATTTATGCAGTGATTCGATAAATTAAATGTACGTAACCCAAAAGTAGCCCAATTGTGGACGGTCAGACAAAAGTTCAACTTTAATGCACACGCCACGATGCGTGGACCAGACAAAAGTGTGTGTTAACGTCACATTGATGCGCTAAAACAAACTGAAAGTCAACGGGTTTCGAGTGCGAGAACTAAGAACTACGTCTATGCTAAAAAAGCTAATCGGCTACCAAAAATGAGGAAACAGTGACTTCAGCGGATGGAATGTCGTACATAGACGTTCGACGCACATGACACCAAAATACTTCAAAACACGACATTTTGTTGACTGTAAGTTACATTGTTAAACCCAATGTCTTTTTTCTCATGTGCAAAACCCTTCCATTTGTCGTAATACAGATGCGAAATCGAGTAAGCAGCTCGGCTCTAGATGCAATCAAATAGGAAAGAACAACTTTCATAAATGAAAGGCCTGAGTGAAACGACTGACTTGCTTCATTGTATTTAGTATAACAATATGTATGAGTTGCTTATCACGCGAAGTACCCTAATACCGATTCCGTGAGGTAATTTTCACAAGATATTTCACATCCTGAATGTGAGAATTTTCCATGTAAGACACCAAAAGTCAACTTCCAATTGTCATGGTCCTAATCTCGTAAGCAAAAACTGATGATAACAACGCAACCTCAAGACTAACTGGTAATTTATAATAAAATTCACCAAATTTTAATTTCTTATCTACGAGGACACAATTTTACTTCTCCCAAGGAACTGACTCTCGTTTTAGCCTAATAAATAAAGAAATAGGGGAAAAATTAAAATGCACGAAACGGAGTGAAAACAAATGTCAAACTTTTGGACCATTTATATGAATTTAATTTTCCTATGACATTAATCAGGTGACCAGAGGAGTCTTTTTCGCGGGTGTTTGCGTTTGCGTGTGTCCTGTGCGTGGATTGGAGAAAAATGTACGAGAATTCCAAACGTGATACATTTTAGTAGTAGGAGATTGAATGTTTGCATGAAATAATTCACCATGTCATATCATCGCTCAACTGACCATAAAGAAACCATGGAAGCACTGTACAGGTGTTTGATCCTTGTTAGGAATGATGAGCAGTGCGTATGGACCGCGCCCGAACTGGGACGCGAACCCGACTAAGGACGAACGATTCTGAGTCGAACGCCTTAGCCATTACGCTACCGGGCAGGCTCTGAACGGTTTGTTCAACTTCACCACATGATGTTGCACCTATCCGTCGTTGATTTGCACGGTTACTGTCCGTTAGTTCACAGCGATCGACCCCTACTGATAGATGACTTCTCTGCAGGTAGCCCAGTTCGGGCGCGGTGGATATGCACTGCTGATGATTCCTAACAAGGATGAAACAGCTGTACAGTGCTTCCATGGTTTCTTTATGGTGAGTTGGGCGATGATATCACATGGTGAATTATTTCAATTCCAA
The DNA here is from genome assembly GCA_008360955.1 of Fasciolopsis buskii. Lineage (NCBI taxonomy): Eukaryota > Metazoa > Platyhelminthes > Trematoda > Plagiorchiida > Fasciolidae > Fasciolopsis > Fasciolopsis buskii. The sequence continues at coordinate 152,357 of LUCM01010546.1, forward strand.
ATGTGTTGCTTGATCTAAACAACACAAATACAAATTGTGATCTCCCGTAAGGATTTGTCTCTACAAATACACTTCTCGCTTAGCGCTAAATGATCAACTAAGTAGAAAGAGATACACAAAGGAAACTAAATAGTAAACCACTGGTGCTGGTTCTTGTCGCATTCCCGTATCATAGGGCTCGTTTTGAGTAAATTGCCTTCAGGAGAAATGAAACCAGTGGTGATGGAATTTGCAACGGTCTTGATATATTGTTCAAGACATGGACTGCAGTAGCCGTATGTGGCCGCGATTCAACAAACAGCAGGCTATTTGTATCGATATACTCTGAAGTAAATATTCGCTTCTACGGCGCAGTTCCCCCCTTGAGTATTGGTGTAAATCTAGAAAGATGGCGTTAGTAGAATAGGAAGTCCAGTTGTTTCCTCTTGTGGTCGTTCTAAATCTTGGTTAACGTCTTCTCATTCGGCCTTTTTGTCTGACCTTCCTCCTCACGGTCATCAGTTAATCGAACGCATTTTGCCTAGCGGTAGGGCTTCTTTGTGCCAGTTGATAGCATTCTGAACGATACTTCTTCATGTATAATGTAGTTTTCAAAATTTAATAACAGGTTCGATGACTTCGTTACCACGGCCAGCATTTCTCAAGGCCACCGGATGTTCCGCCCCCAAATTACTGCTGCTGTATACCGAACAGATATTTGTGACCCTCTGTCAGACAGCAGATTTTATCCGCGCATTCAACGTTATCTGTTTTTTTTTGTTTAAAGGCGCTCCATTAATAGGTCTGTTGTTCGATTCCGCTCAGCCTAGTTTACTCGCTGGTGGATTCTTTATTATAACGGGAGCAGTTTTATGAGGACTACAGCAAGGAAATAACGATGTGCCACTGCCAACGAACTTATTCATGGTAGGGGTAACTATTTCAGGTAGAATTCGGTCCCACCAAGGGGTGATGGTACGCGACTGTTGAGACTGCGATTGTGTGAGGTTTTATGCACCTTCTATTGTGACATTCATTAAAACTGTTTGCATGGAGTTGCCTAATTCGAGAAAACCGGAGGAAAGAAAATATCCTGTTTGTCCCTAGGCAGAGTACTCTTGACGTCTGAGATACTACGACAAATAAAGGGACGTAATGAGGTTAGCAGCACAAACACACCAAGGCGTACCGCTGTTAGTCGACAAGTGGTATGGTAACCGCAGCTCCGCCTTAGTTTTTTCCATCCTGTCGTGAAAACCGAAGTTCTACATAAGAGGCTGAGCCCAAATAATTCATTTTTTTAAAAACTACCAAATTAGAATACTGAATCCAACAA
>LUCM01010546.1:158559-179847 GCA_008360955.1 Fasciolopsis buskii
CTTGACAATAAACCGTTACGAGTATCGGGCGTGTTACCAATGGAGATACTATGGGTAGGCAGAAGGGGCAAACTGATTGGGTTGGAGGCAGAAGAGACAGGTTGAATAAAAGAGAGAACTATGAGCAGTAGCATACATATCACTACCCACCCCACCCGTGCTCGATGCAATGGGCAGCGCGGTCCTGATTATCCTGCGCGATGACCGATGCAGTATGGAATTATTTGTAGGCGTGTAACTCACGGGGATTGATGGACTGGTACTGCTAGGGAGTCCAGCCACTAAGCAGAAGGACGATTAGGGTTCTCAACCAAAGCCTTTGGTTCTGACACGAGCCTGACCTCACAGCAGCGGGGAATAGCTGAGTGGGCGCCCATCTACTCGGATCAATTATTCTTCCACTCGTTTTTCCGACTGAGCTGCTAATCACACAAGTACTATGACGGAAATTTTATTTTATGTCCGAAGCACTGAGTGAATTCAAAACAAAACAATACGTGTGACCCGATTCTGATCTGAGACTCGTCATTGGCTTTTCTGCTCCCAGTCAGCTAATAACATATGAATGTGCATGCGGATTGTCATACTGAATAACAGACGAAGAGTTGTTATGAACGAACCTTAGAATGGAATGGAAAAGTATGCAAGCTATGACACAAAATGGTGTTTTCCAACTGAACATGCATGGGGTAATTGCATGTGTTATGGTGGCCGGAGAAACTTCTAAATTTGCCATACATTAGGCTTATTCGTGTTTATGATGTCATTGGGACAACAATAACTACCATGCCTGACCTGTCATTGGCTCCATAACCTGTGCTTTGGTTGCTTGCACTGTCCGATGCTTGGAAGTTCAACTAACTGCTCATGCAATGTGACATAATTAGGCGACCGAGAGCACACGGATTTCATGTATGGCATCACATCTGCTCCCAATTAAGTCCCAGTAGAGCATAAACAAGGGTTAGTCAAACCGAGTGCAAAACTTCGGCAAGGAATAGCAGCCTTCCGTTAACAAAGCACAAAAATTCTCTTGTATTCAGGTAGCATCCAGATATCATAAGTGGTAAAAGTCTACCTTTCTTCAAAGAGAAATATTTACCTCCTGATTTTACTCGATGCATTTTTGCATCCTTTTATCCAAAGAATTCAGTGCGAATTACGAAAAGGGTACGTTGACATGGGTCATAACTCACTATTTGCTTCTCGGATTTGTAATCCCTTGAAAATAACGTGTTCAGTGCCTACAATATCAAATGTGGTCGAAGCGATTTTGGAAACTAGATTACACGTTTACAAAATGAAGTCCCACTCATATTTTGCATTATTGAATTTGTAAGTACTGACCTAGCCAAGTACAGGATTACCAACACAAAAACTTGTTTGTATCCAATTAGAATCATTTAGGCAATTCCAGAGAGTTCTTCCACCGGGCTGGCTATCTGAAGCTGCTGGAATTTTGTTTTCATTTTCCCAGTTCTAGCTCGCGTATTAGTTAGTAAGTGTGAACAGTAAGCTGATCACTTGGTTGCCTTGCTCACTTTCAATGTGGTTTCAACCAACAACGCGATAGACGAAGACCGGATTTTCGATACTTATGAATCACCGGGGGAATGATAGCAGTGGCGATCAGCAGTGAGTTATTTGGTCCTGACAAAAAATTCACAGTCATGACGTGACGTAGTTTAATATTAGTGGACAAGCATCTCGAACGTCGTTTAAAAAAGTAGTTATGAATTCTGAGCATGAAATCCGGACCCACTGTTACCTGCTTCGAATCAACATCCATACAATCGAGTTACGCCTAGATTCCTAATTCCAAACCTAATGAGAACGGCGACTCTCATCGTACGGTACTGTTGGTAAAGGCGAGAGATTAATGTGACAAATCGTGCGAACCCCAAATCGTGAGTTGTCTATTCCACGTAATGCTACCCAAGGACATTCAAATGAGAGTACATCCTTTAGATGACAAAATAAGATGAGAATTCACAGCGCACTGTGTCCGTTGGGGGAGCAATCTGAAGGTTTGCAGCTTGGCAACACTGAGTCAGACACGCCTAGTAAGCTCCACACATGCATACACATGCACACACAAAACCCACTCATAAAACAAGTTCATTGGCCAGTGGGAAACCTAAGGTAACTGTAACCCTAAACGAGACAGATCGAATCAATCACAGGCGCGTGTGTGTGCGTACGCGAGTGCATGTTTGCGTGTATGATCAACGATAGGTTAACTCGCCGGAAGAGTAGTGTGAGTCAGGCAGAAGGTTTCCTGTGAACGTCTATAGGGGAACTTCGAAAGTAGTATCGGCGTATGAATGTCAGAAGGCCACTTCGTTTGTTCCTTTCTAGTTTTCGTGCATACACTGTACTAGATGAGACGGCCATCGTAAACTCTTGTCACCATCAGGACCAAATGACTTAAGGAGTGTATCGAAAAATCAATGTTTCATGTATTGGTTTTAATTGTGAATGATGAGGTGTTAATAATACCGCGTCGTTGGTAGATGTAATGCGCCAACGTTTCGACTACCGTGGGTAGTCTTTCTCAAAGCAAGTTTTACAATCAAATTATATCATTCAAGTTATCATCTTTGTCGGAATGCGTGCATTGGACGAATTACCCCTAGTCTTCCCTAAGGCCTATCGTTCGGGATGGAAGCTGATAACCAATTCTGTGAAACGTGGACGTCCATTGACATGAGGTGTAGTAAAGAACCCGGGATTAACAAGTACAGATTCTTAGGATTCCACTAGGAGATGCATCTGGGAATATTTAACCCATGCATTCAAAATTTGTTCCAAAGTACCGAGTGACAAAAGTACGGAAAGTGAACTCACTGAAATACCCTCATATTGGGAACAGAACGAAAAACAGAGTGGATTCTGGAATTTAATTCCGTGTATAATTTTATGTGAAATTTAGACTTCTCAAGAAGAGTAAAATTTTGTTTAACCGTAGTGATTGGAGAGCCTGCAAATACCATAAAAATGCCCCAGGCATTTCTAACATCCATTTTTCTCTTTATTTTCTTCATCAATTAAACAAAAACTTGTCATTTTCATGAATAAGGTCGAGTCAAACAGAAGGCTGCCATGACCTGATGAATTGCGTCCTCTAAACAGAACCTTAAAAGCGAGCACTTTGAATTTTCGTGAAAAGACCATTGTGGTTGTATATAAAATTTTCAAATCAAACAAAAACCATACCAAAGCAGTCAACTGCTGAAAGCAGCTTAATTGACAAGCGTTCCTTCTAGATAACGCTTCATTTACCATACTTTCGGCTTCATCACTTCATGATGGCATCGTATGACATTTGTGGTTGGCCAGTTTCGGAAAAAAAGATAGGCACAATTAACAGATGCTCGAAATCCATACTTGGTAATGTGCCATTGAGTTTAGTTGCAGAATGGACGTTTTCAATGTGAGCTATGGTTTATATTGCCACTACAATGCGTCTGTGCAGTACGCCGTTAGAAAACTCGATTCGTCCCAGATAGCAAACGTCCAATCCGAAATCGACAATGATTTCGTCCCCCAAAAATACATAAAGAAAATATGTTTTCGACAATGTCCACAACAATCTGTTGACGATACAATAGCTAATAAATCGTTAATTTCGTAACCGAGCACAACATTCACTTGCCAGTGCACTAAGCAAAGCAAAGAAAACTTATACGAATTTTTCCCCCACAGATACCGGGATAAAAAAATTCAGGATAATTTGTAAGTTTGAGGTATCTCGGTACGGATGAAACCTAGTCACCACTAATCATTAAAATATGAGAATGCCACGATTTCGGCTAGTACGTGGTTGACAAATTTTGGTATTGTATTGCTGTGATAACTCTGTCAATGTTTTTTGACCAACTGCGCGGAGTTATGTACAATGAAATCTGCTAAGACAATTGTTAGTACCAGTAGAGTCTGATTGGGTCTGATTCAGTATTTAAATGTGCACGATCAGGGACAATTTCATCTGCAGCAGATTTGTGTCCAACTGTTGGCAAGCACTGTTCTGTTTTGAAATTCTAGTTTGAATAGCCAGCAGACCACTACTACCCGCGACTTTGATCCGATTATGAAGTCATAGCCAAAAGATGGTGCATTTCTGTACTCAATACTCTGGAGCAAAACGGAGTGGGGAGAAAGGATCCAACGTTGTGAATGAAGAAATTTCAGTAAACACAAGATATCAGGAGAGAATGAATTCCACCTCCCATAAACTCGGAATTATTTGTGAACCGATAACCAAAACCCGTGTCGCGCAAATATATCGGAACTTTCTTGTTTTCCAGCGGTACCTAACAGGGTGCATCGATTAGCTGGTTGGTTCTATTGCTATTTCAGACAGAAAAGATAAAAATGCCTCCGCGTTAGCAGAAGGTGAGTTGACATTTCAGAATGGCCGGAAAATTCAATTGTTTCAAGTTTGTCGTTACTGTCCTTTCCTTGTGCTTGCTGTTCGCTTTAATCCTGGCACAAGTCACGTGTTTCAGTAGATGCAAAATCCAGTCACACTGAGTGACCAACTTTCCAATCTTTTCAAGGTGATCGTTTGTTGCTTTCTTATTTCTGCTCCATCAAATCGCTTTGCCTGTAGTCTAAGTTCTGACACAAGACAACTGATGTCGTGAACATTAAGCCGAATGGCAAATTGCTCCGTAATTTGTTATGATGGAATAAGCCTGTGTAATCCAGTTTTAATCAACGAAATCGCCAAAATACTTGGAGGTGACATGATTGCCCAAATAACACCGAAATGATTTGCTTGTCGGTTAGACACAATCACCAGATGCCGTGAAAGATTCCCTTCAGGTTGTTGAATAAACACCAACAATGTCCGAGACTATATTTTAGTTGTGAGTTACTAAAGCATGAAAAACCTCATTCCAATTCATATTCTACTCACGAAACCTGAAGCAATCCTTTGAAAGGAGTGGACCGCATGGCTTCAGCTTAAAGGACAACATAAAAGGATAGGTGGAAAAGATAATTCTGCGGTCTTAACTGGACTATAAAGGTTGCCCATGCCAACTGTTGTACAAACAGAATTCTACTGAATTTCGACAGTGACGCTTTGGTGATCAGTTATTTTCTGTTTTTATTTCCGAAACTGGGTGTGTCCAAATACTTCAAAAAAATGCCAAGGGTCAATCAATTATTTTGTATGCTACTCTTCGGACATGGAAGATGCTAGGCTTGACTATTCTCCATCCATTGTTTTGAAAAAGTCCTTGAACGATTCACTCAGGCGATAGAACTACACTTGTACAAAATGATACAAGGCTTCTACCGTGAACCTTTGTTACGATTTTAGGCTTCGCTGAATGGTAATTAGATCACTCTTAATTCTGTTATGTCTCAAATTCTATCTGGTAGTTTGAGCTTTTGACGGCTGATAGACTGCATTAGGAGTTTCCGAATGCATTCACTCGTGAGTTAGCACTACTCGTGTTTTCATAATTGTTCAGTAACATCCATTTTTATACATTTTATCAAAGGATACAGGAACGGCCATATCCACGACATTTGTGAGTCTATAGGGGAATTCGGTGTCCAATATCTGACCGCAATCAACAAACGGTTGACGATGTATAAAACTGTACCATTACATCAGACAAAAAATAGGATTTTCATGTTTTCTTCGTAGTCCGATAGTCACCGTGCAGAAAGACGCGTGCAACTGCTAGACCAGAAAAGTAAGTAGATACAATCAAGAATCCCAGTTAGGATTCTCAATAAATGCAATATAAGGGAGTGTTGAAAATACCAGTGGTATGTGTGCGTCGGTGTTCCAAACTGATGATACACAAAGTAGACAAGGATCGATTGCGAAAAAGTGAGAATATGAGGCATTTTGCGAAAAGCATATTGCTGACCTAGAAAATAATGAATAATCCTGTTATCCTTGTCTAAAAATTGCTCTTAGATACAACTACCCTCCGGAATATGAGGGTGGCTTCGATCTTTACATATATGTATATACGCATATACATATATATATATATATTGCACATAATAATGATCGCCGAATAAAATATGAAACAAGCAGTTTTGAGACTAACTCAAAATGTTCTTACATAAGTTACGGAGCTCTGTGATCGTACAGCTCAGCGTTCAGATCGCAAACCTTTCGTCAGCCAGGATGATATTATCGGAGCGCAGGCCCTGACATATCCGCGCACTTGTTTGTAGACTGTCCCTATTTTTCATATACGAAATGAAACCATCCAGTTAGTCGACGCAAAAAAAATTATTGAATTAGAAAAGTTTCCAGTTTAGCATTATTCTGAATTAATTCTACATCAAACTAAACTAGAAATTCGACCGTGAGTATGATCAGTTATGCACAAACTCACAAACGTTATTCCCAGATCTCGTTTCATTCATTCCAACTTCGGAAATATAGATTATTCACAATTTTTAGCTAACGATCGTTAAGAATTGAACAGTTTAGCGATAAGTCAGTGAAAACTGAGTCCACTGAATCAGGTGCTTCGGCACAATAATTCTCTGTCCTTGCGCTTCCCTACATTGCCTATTCGGTCAGGTTCAACGTACTTGGGTTGAATTTTGGGGGGAGTTCAATAAATTCTCGTGAACTTCTTGTGTGTCCGTGTGTTTAGTTTAGAAAGTGACACTCGCCTAGAATGAACCCGAGCCATTTGTGATCCGGGTGAACGGAACATAATTCTCACTTCGTCTCGACAAACATGCCCACGTTAATCGGTACGTAGTACAAATATGTTCAGCAGCTCAACAGTGGGTATCTCACATGGACCTCAACATATGCTCGGAAACCTGAATGTCACATCTTTACCAGAGTACATTCTTCCAAGTTATTCGGAATGACGCAACACAATAATTTAACTCTGCATAACCTGATTCATCATTAGTTGTAAGTCATTTTGTACTTAGGGAGATACGGCTAAATGATATTTTCAACTTTTCGTTTTTGGTTAGATCACACAATCAGTCGATGAATTAATTTAAAAAAGGTGCTGAGAGAACTATAGACACTCAGTGGATGAGAATAATAACGGTTCACAAGGTAAGGCCACAGCGAAACTGTAGCAGACGAGCTCTGAAGCAATTCAGAAATGCGCTAACAATCATTCGAGCCCAACAGGAAAGCGCTTCCATTGTTTCGAAAAAAACCACCGTAGAATTAACACTCATAAGATAACAACAAACGTACCGTTTTGTATACATCTTTAGACATCAGAAAAAAGATAGTCTTGGCAATACAAGAAACAAAAAATTAAAAAGCATCAAAGCTCACAATGAACATAATCATAGCAGATACCAGTTAAATAAAGTCGATAGTTATCTATTCCAACCAAATGATCAAATGACAACTAGCAACATAAATTAGTGATTGCCAAAGGGACGTTTAATACATGCATAATATAAATAACCGATGAACGATCTGAAACAATAAAATCGTTAAGGCAGATTCAGATGAATCGCATTGTGAAGACTTTTGTATAAAATAAGTGCTGCTGCGTTGCAGTCAAAAATGTTAGGATAAACATGAGACAGGAAAAAAACATTTACACTCATCACTTTGTAAAAATATGAAGTATCTCATTCAGTAAATATAAAAGCACATCATAACAGGTCGCTCAGGAATTCGGCCGAAACCCGGTCACGGTTGGTCAAAATTCGTGCTAAATATTGGACAGCGGAATTCCTGTAGATATTGATTCTAGACGGTATAGAATGAAAAGCGGACCGTGTAGAAACATGAGAGTAGGACTTTGGAAGATTGTTTTGCAGAGGATGCGTGGGATCTGAAAGAATTTTGTTAGCAAATTTCTCACATGCTGATAAGTATTCATCACATGGATTAAGGGACAATTCAGTTAGTGGTACGAAGGACATATGGCTAATAATTGATAGCATCCGGCGAGCAATTTTAGTCTTTTTTGAGTAAACCTGGAAAAATAATAGGAGGACAGTAAAGAAGGATTGAAAACACATTGGTATGCAAATCGGGAGATGGTGATTTGTTTTACATTATGGTGCCGAGGCTTTTTGATTTCAGATGAAACCGATTGACAGTGCTGTGATCATGTCAAACGAATATATCTGGAATACTGAATGATGTCACGAGATCAGACTTCTTGTTCTCTATTCTCGGCAACTTGGTTTTCATTCACTTCATCGGCCATGCCAACGGAGATTTTTGCACGCTTCTGTTCGGACCGACCAGATTGATGTTTGGATTGGCCAAGGCAATTTCTCGTAAACGAATGATTCTAAAGTATTTCGTCCTTCGCCTATTGTTCATTTTGTTGTTCGATCTGCACTGCCTATCATGAAACGGGCCTTCATGAGGTACCAGCAGGAGAAAAGTTGTCCGTTTAAGCTTATCCATCATGTGCAATAACGAATAAAATGTGTTCTAATTTTCATTGGTTCGGCGTTTAATTCACTTAATGAAACCCTCCCACTTATTTGCATGTCAATAGTGAAGAAACAGATGGAAATGTTTAGTAAGTCAGCTCATTGCCTGAAATGGTTATTTCAGTCACCAACTGACTAGTCTGAAACATTTCATTTCACACCGATTGGAACGTGGCTCCGTGATAAATAGTACTAACTAATGTGCTACCTTTATAATCCTTATGTTTTCAAGTCAAAATTATGAGGTCGAATCGTAAGTAAAATTCCGATCTAGAAACTCCTTTGCTACTTTCTGCGTATACCTTTGAAACGTTTTGCTCATACAAATCATTGTGTAAGTACTATTAGGAAACCACAATATATTTACTAATTAATTAGTAATGGCCACCTAACTGCAGCCCATGTTAACATGGAAATGCCATACACCTGAGTGATTCATTTTCGGACTATATTTATCATGCAAGGACCTCGGATCATCCAGTTATCTTCACTTTCGGAAAGCTCCAGAATCTGGTTCCGCTTTTACTGGACTACATCTGCAGTGCATACTCACATTCAGCCGTGCGGTATGAACTCTTCTCATATTCCCGTAAGTCAAGTGTGTTGGCGCTGCGTCACTCCACCCCTATCTTGGCTGAACAAAATCTCCTAGTTAACCTTTTTGGTAACGCCCTTGGTGACAAGCAGCAGTTCACAGCAAGTCCAAAGTGGGACACAGCAGTTGTCCTTTTAGCTGCAACCCACCGCCTCCTACCAGTGCATCCTTATCACAAGTCCACTTGCAACAGCCAATGAACACTACTCGCAAAATGCCTCATTACCACGAGATAGACTTTTAGGAAAGCTTATCTGTTCGTTAAAAGGAGTTTTGAACGGGGTTTCTAGCTTTCAGCCAGAATTGCGTTTCCCTAGTGTGTTCGGTGCTCTGTAGGCAAACAAAAGGCAAACTGACATCACAATTAAGCCAGGATTAGACTGAGAGACCACCAGTAGCCTAATCTTGGACCATTTAGTCAAAGCAAGGTTGCAAGCCTGATCGATAAAATGCATTTGATATGTCCCATGGCGTCCCAAGTGATCAATAGCGATTTGACTGCGTGGGCTTGCTACTACAGAATCCAGCACAACTCAGGTATTATTTCTTGACTTGCTGCGGGCGCTTTAATTTCCAACCATGATCAAGGATGACTTATAAACAAAGGCAAGTAGACAACCCAAAACCGACTGGCTCATGGAGTGGTAAGAATTACATTCTTTCCCTCACACTTATACGTTAGATGAATTTTTGTCGTTCCTTCTATTCGAACTTACATGGCAGTTGGACCGTACGTGTGATTACAAAATTCGCTCGGGACTGTTAAACAAAGGGGAACAAATATTGATCATCAAAGAATTTTTGATCAAGATAGATTTGCTGTTACCGTGCTACGTAGTCTGACGGCGTTCCACCGAATCAGGGAGCCAATGGATCAAGAAGGTCGTTTGTCGTACACAGGCCTTGCGAAAAGGGAAATAATTCTTGAATTTGTTTTATCGGGATCTGTACCCACAAAAGGAAAAAACTGATTGTAAAATCAATCGAATGCTCTCAAAGGTTCGGATAAACATGATCCTATTCCTCGTTTGCAGCCATGATTTCTCGATCTATCTGTGAGTTAAAAGATCATTTTCTGAGTGTTTGGTTTGTGCTAATTGAAAAAGAATGAAAATCCATTTCAGAGGGAACGGAACCGTTTCACCGAGTCACATAATCAAGCGGATTATTAACTGCACGTTCACAGTCATGGGTGTCCGGTGAAAGGGTCGAAACGTCACTTTTACTGATGTCGATGTCGGCGGATTGCGCTTTGGGTTAGTGGTAGTATCACTTGGGCCAAACTTACATTACGGTTGGCACATAGAGCAGCCATGTGAACTCAACCAGATGGACACTCATAAAGGCCCACAGGTGTGTCGAGCAAAGGATAGTAGAATTTAGACTCGACCTGGCTGAGCTCGGAAGCCAGTAAACGTACTCGGTATGCTCGGATTAGCAAAATTGAGATGTGTGAGTGTGGGGTGATTGAAACAAAGGCAGAGGTAGCAAAGTTTTGCAAAGCAGGAGACTGGTGCCAACAGGTCAGCCAAGGAGACTTACACCAACATACCGTCTTTGTCTATTTCATCTTTATACTTTTGCACCTACAGACTGACTAAGGCAAGAGAAATAAACGGTAAAACGAAGGTCCGAGTGCTTGGGTCACACAATGGCGCTGATCTCGGCATTTACATGATACGATTACTTTGTCGGCTGCTTCTAAAAATTAGGCCTCGGCAACACAAGCTCAAGCAATGTTTGGGCCCCCAATAAAATAAATGTCCAAGTCGCTGTTTTTATTTTTGTACTGACTTCAATGTTTTTTTGTTTGCGCGCGCGCTCATGCGCACGCGTGTTCTGTGTTCTGTCTACTGATAAGTCTATTTACTTGCAAAGAGTTGCCCAAACCTTGTTTGTTCACGATTGCAGCGAACTGTCAGTAGATGTTTATAGTGCGTAAATGTGCATTCGGATAACTAATCCGATTAAGTCGATTAAGTCAACACGTGCCAGTGTTAGAAGTTACCGGCCACATATATGTTTTCTCGGGTTTATAAGTTTGGCGGTAAAACGACTTTTTCCTAACAAACCGGGAAATCCGCTTTGTTAGGATCATTCTGTTGTGTCTTATGATATTGCTTACTAGAGTCAAAGAAATTGTTTTACGTTTAACAAGGTGAACTGTTAATTGGCTAGAAAACAGGAAGAATGAGTAGAAATATGTTGGCTAGGATGGTTGTTGCTACAGGAAAGATAGCTCATATTGCTCACAAAGATCCCGATCGGGATGGTGAATATCTACAGAATTTGAAAATTCAAGTAATTCCCTGTTGTTGAGGGAGCAAATGACCATATATTCCTAGTGGGCAACATTACGAAATGCACGCTTTTCAACAAGTTGGACATAAAGTGACCTAGTGTAACTTCTCTTTGCCGGGGACATCACTATAATGTAATCGGACTTGACCAACATTTTGTAGTCACAATCTAGACATACTATTCCAAAAAAGGCCGTGGTTTCTTTCGAATCTCCAAGCAATCACTTTAACCTCCGTGTTTACACTCTCTTGACATTGGTTCTCACCAACAACTGTATTGCTTCAGGCAAACTGACGGCGTTAGGAAGACGAAGTGAACACCTTCAAATCACGGGATTTCTAGGAAGCCAGAAAGCTTTCTTCCTTGTTTTCCTTATATATAAGACAAATAGCTTGTTGAATACAAGGCGAATCCTAACCAAATGCAACTGCACACGCCAATAACAAGGAATTCGGCTTTTGCTTGAAAGGAAAAATGAAATGAGTAGCCCGTATTGCAGATGTAGAGAGTATCAACCGGGCGTTCAGTTATCCACGCAGAGATTCTGTAGTTTCATGGGCTCTGGATGAATGTGCTGATGTGGAATTCTCTTTCAGGGAAGAGATGTTCGAACTCCTTCGTTTAACCACAATAACTACAGGCTTAGGTACTCTTGGTATGTCTTCATTTCTAAAGTGAGGTGCCGCTTCAATGATGGATACGTTTGTTTCTCTTTTTAGTACAGCCTTTTACAAGCATTCCATTCCCGATTGCAACAGACTTGCCATTACTGTGCTTGCACTTACATGTAGTCAGTCCCGTATTCCAGACAAACATTTCCATCCCATCGCCCCTTCATCCTGAGGTCTAAAGCTAAAAGAAACTGCCATCCTAAGACACAAGCCAAATGGCTCTTTTCGGTTTGCCTACAAACCAAACACCTCCACTGCATTACCCAACCTTTGGATGCACCAGATGTTTTCTCGAATTTTTCACCTGCATTCGATTCTGTTAAACGGTCCTTAATTGTTAGCAAATCAAAACAGTTTGGCTGTCTCAAAAGCCTCTTGGCATGGCCATCTCAGTAATTCACAAACAGGATTCAGTGTGCAAAATTGAGCCGAAAAATCTACACCATTGGTGAATAACTCTGAGGTACTCGAAATGAGCGGTCCTTTCTCCTTACTCGTCTGCAATACATGTCAGCGACTTATCTACTTGTTCCTTTGATCAGTCATTCAAACACGCAGGTGACGTTGCCTCCTGCTGATTCGTATTTGGAAACGAGGACTTCCTCAAATTTTCTAGCAACTTGTCTCCCATTCATGATACTTCTTCGCCTTCTGGTTCAGATTTTAAATTGCCAAAATACGGTCAATGCCTTTCACATATTATCGGTCTGTTTACCTTTGTGAATACTTTTCACCAACACTGAACAACTTACTAGGGTAGATTCTATCATGTAATTAGGAATTCTTATCGGCAAATACCAGATGGTCGTCTCACATTTTTATTTATGTAAAGGAACTTCGAAGAAAATCTTCACACAACAATACTGAAGCGTTCCTAGGTTAAACAAAACGTTATCCGCCTATTTGTTTACGAATGGTTTTCCCCATCTCTTCTATTATTTGTTCTTCATTTTTGCTGCTTTAACAGAGGCAGACCTCAGATCCCTTAGTGGAAGTCTGTCAGTTATCAATGGTGCAAATTTTAAACTGCTGAAGGAACTATGCGTCCAGCAGTAATGTGCATCTTTCCACATGTGAAAAATTTGCCCGGGAAATTTTTGACTGACATGCGTACACGTGCGCAAGCAAAACTCTATGTACAAAACAACATATTACACTGCACTGCACTGTAATATAATACAGTACAATACAACACAGTACAAGCCAATCCTTGTGGAACAATTCTAGATAAACGCTCGTTCTGGTTGTATCTATTGTCCTTTTGTTCGCTGTTGGTTTAGACTGTTCACGGATGAACGGTATCGGATAGTCCTTCGTAAGCACTAACCTCTTACGAGTTGCATCGTCAATTCTCAGGGAATCGGGCATTACCTCAATTCGAACGGAACCTTTCGGTAACCGAAGAACTTTACTCAATTATACCGAAGCTCTATCTGTTCGCTATCTAAATCTTGATGTTTGTCAACCACGTGAGGCACTTTTCACATCGGTAATAAGCATTAGAACTGATACAATTTTCTATCCCTCCCCCTCGCTATTGAACCGTTTTCTCCTTTGATAATCATGAAATAAATGTCACGGATGTAGTTAGCCTTTTGTGAAGATGTATAAAAATAACAGGGCGTTGTATGCAAATACATTTCATTGCCTCCTTGAATAAATTTGACTGAAATTAGAAGCAGAGTCGTGTACGATAGTTTCAACGAAACGGCCTATGCGTCGGTCCTGTAGAAGTTTGAACGTCAATTGTTACTGTGTAGCGTGTGCAGTAAGCAGTGCAACAGAACACGATGAATTTGATATATTGGATGAGCTAAGATTGTCCTCATAAAAGCAAATAATTGGTCGAAAATCACGTGGCATAGAAGTCTAAGTCCATTTTTGCGGAACTGAGTGAATCCTAGGTTATTGCTATTTTTGCAACTTAGAATCTTACTACTGTTTCAAAATAATTTTAAGGTTTTTCAACGTAGCACCCTCAAAACTTGCAGTTTTATCATTTTTCTTTAAACATGCCTGAATGAACATCAATGTAAATAGGGCTTCAAAATGAGTACTTGATTGGCTGCGGATCCTAACGTCTGACTGATTTAATTTAGTTATCTAGGGTCGACCTTGGACGCTACTCAAGTCCAAAGAATCGTCGTGGTGTCCGCACTGGGAAATCAGTGTACTTCTGATCTCTGGTTGAAGAACAGAAAATTTACGGAATATCAAAAACTGAAGATCCTGCAGTTACACAAAGGCAACGTAAACCTTCGTGACGAAACACTAATGTTTCGCATAAAATAGCAGAAGATTTCGAGAGATTCCTTTGGTTGCTTGTAAATTTGATACAAAGGATAATTTGTGGTTCACGTGTTCTCATTTGTACAAAGTCTTATCAAGGCAAATCGATCCTAGTCCAGTTAAAGAGTGATCCCTGTCTTCGCAACTCGGCGAGCGCAGCATGGCTAATCAGCAAGTGCCATTATGAAGACGAATCAAATTAGGTGTATGAAAGTACCAAAAAATTGTGTATGTGCTGGGTAGCAGCAAGCAGCAGTATGCCATTAGATATTTTAGAACGAAACCGAGAATTCAGTTGCACTGATGGTCCTGTGGAAATTCATATCAAGCTTAAAAGCCTGAGAGAAATGGGGTAGAAAACAGACCAACTGGAGAATGGAAAAAAAACCTAAGGTGCTAATCGTTTAGCTCACACATCCTGGCTGCGAAAAGTAACTGAGTTGTAGGCCTATGAGGCGGCCAGATGAACTATAAAGGAAAATGATGACTCAAGAAATGGCCATCACACGGACACTGACAGTCAGCTGGTAGTAGCGGGTGGGACCACAGAGAGGGAGCTTAAAGTGAATCGGAAAAAGGCGTTTTGGACGATCGGAATTGTAGACGCCACGAAAGGAGAGACAAATAAAAGGAGCGTGACATTCAAAGGTGGTAGAGTTACACTGCACAGTAAGTGGTGACGGAAGCAGGAGGTTATTCGGGGCGAAACGGCGGATGGCTTGGTGCTGACAAGAATGCGGATGGGTGCAGCATTAGTTTAGGTGAGAGAATCTGCTTAGATCACAAGAGGGACATAACAGAAGGCAGGGCCCGTGTTTAGATGACTACTTCCGTCATGACCAACGATTGATTTCCATTGAAACTTTAGAGCCATGAATAAACATCAAATGGTAAATTCGAGCATGAAGTATGGAGGTCCTCAAGGTCCGTTGAGAGAGGTGACGTGGACTTGGAGCAAACAAGCAAACTGCAAGAAGGTTCGGAGACTACGACAAGAATATTCCACGCAATCAAATTAAGCGATGAAAGTTAGCAATTGTCGGTCGATAATAACTGAGAAGCATGGAAAAAATACGAGCGCGGCAACCAAAGTCATTCAAGTACGCGGGAATTTTCAATAATGTAACCCGAAATTGTTCAGAATAATACTTGACACAGATGAGCCTGGCCTTGACCGTTCCGAGCTTAGACTGCTTCTTTAAGCAAATTGTGAACAGACCGCGAACGGATACAACTACTGAATAGGCACACACTACTTGCCTACGCATGAGGACGTTGGTTCCTTTCCGGTGGTTGTCGGTGGCCAAGTGGATAAGGCCGGTCTTCTTGACGTGAAGGTCGCGGGTTCGAATTCTCCCACCACCGGTCAAATCCTCCACTTGGCCGCCCTCTATTGGACATGGCCCCTTCCCTGAAAAATGATTTGCATTGCTATTTTATTTATAAACGAATTAGAAATATAAAAACGTCTAGCAGCCGCAGTCGTCGGTGGGAAAGGAGTGAAATATATCACTTTGTGCACGTCACGACAGAGAGTCCTACTCTTCATAAGTTCGATAACCATCGAAAATGATGACCTCTTAATTGCAACTACCTTCTCGAAAATAATAAATGAAACTGACAGAACCAAGTTGCTTGAGGACTGAAGGAAATTCAGCCTACGGGAAACCATTTATAACGTGTTACTAGGGATGAGATCGCTAAAATGCAGCAACGACTAAGGGGGGATTTTAGAATTTACGATCAACAGACTCTTATAGCGGCATGAGTAAAACCAACATAGATTAACGTTTACTCATACTAACTGGGAGTTCGTTGGTGCAAAAAGGTCGACACTAATCGTCCTCTTAACATGAATTTCCAACAGTGAAATGGCCCAAATCAATAGTCCATGTCTAGCCAACAAAACGAAGGATATCGTGGTAACCTTAAACAAGGGTTTTGTCTTGTGATTGTTAAACCGTAGGGATAACAGACGGTTAATTAACGAACTGGAAAACACAAGTCATAGGATAAATCGAACCAAATGAGCGGAGAGAGGGTGATTGGGGGCTGCGCGTGCATAACCGTGAACAATGTAGTCTTTCCAAGCGCAGATTTTATTTGCTAACTTATCAATAAACAGCAAATTTTCTGGCTGTAGTTCATTCACAAAATTCTCACGATCCTGGTTTTTAACTTCTCGTAAGATGTGATCACTATTAGTTGTCATATAGAATATTTTTCTCCTAATTGTTGTTCTGTTGCTTTTATCTCCCCTCGTTAGTAATGTATAGTGTTGTGTGTCGTTAAAAGCATGAACGCCTGAAATCGTTCGGTTTTTCTCGGTATATTACGAGGAACTCCAAATGGAAATCTAGCTGTCATTCAACTTATGGCAGAAGATATTAGAATCACTTGGAAATGTTTCATTCTTATTCTACCTAGTGGCTAGTGTATAGATCAGGTTCAGTACCCGCGAGACGAAAATCGCAATGCACCTTAAACTTTTAGCGAACTGTCACACGAATTAGGCAATTTGTTAGCATGCCACTCGAGGAAGAAAAACACTACAGAAGCAAGTATAAAGGAGGCGAACAGTTTCGCATTAAACTGATGCCCCGGTTCTTTGAATCAGAGAAAGTGTCATGGGAATTAACCTATTTGCAACTGAGTAGCATGAAAACTTACTGTGCTAGTAATGCAAATAAAACAAACTTATTTATTAACCTCCGATTCAAAGAACGTTGAACGCAGCTTTCTTTGTTGCGTTCTTGACATTTCTTCCTCAGTACCTGTTTGAGGGGCATAGTGAAGTTAGTGTATCTATGCTTATGGGAATTGATTCGCATGAACGGATAGACTGATCGGCGCCACTCTGGAGAGCAATAGAAACACTAAACAGAATACGTTCCGGCATACAGGAAACCGGTTTCTGTCCGGCAATTGTGAGCCACGGTACAAACGTGCATTAGTCCGTTAACTCTGGATGGAAAACTTGCTTATCTCTAGCGAATGAAATTCAATTAGAAAACCTTTCACTACTACGAATTCTTTCAAATTTGGCAGTCGCATAAGATATACACATTCTTGTTCTTGAGCCTTAGTTCGTTTTAATTAGAGAAAAGTTACTGATTTTCAGACGACTGCATAATTTCGGTATATTTTCACTCGTGTGACTCCATCTGTTATCGCATACCCTGTTCTCAGACAACGACTCTCTTCGTGAGTTTACAAGAACGAGTAAATCCTTCGTTTTTCACATATGGCAAACTGACTCACCAAGAATCTACAAGCAGCATCTGTATCTCCTTCGATATGTTGTCGCTCATTGAGGAATACAGTTTAGCAACTACTGCGTACAATGCAGCAACTTTCCACGTTGATCGATGTCGAAACAGCATTCGGTATGTTCACAAGCAAGGAACATCATTTTGCAAAGCTGCACAGAAAGCTTAGACGTAAACAAACACCATTCCCTCATTTCCTAGAACATACTGCAATCCATCATTTCTTTTTCAAGTTATTTGGTCCAGTTTCACTCATTCTAGCTGATACAAAAAACCGGTAATAGTTGAGAGTTATCAAATGCGTAAAATTTCTCGGCTTCGGCACTAAACTTGTTGGAAAAATTCGACACCCTTATGCCTAGCATTGACCAAAGTAACCGCTGTTTTCTTATACATTTGTGGTTGAAGAGGTAGCAAGAGCACAAACAAGGGTGCTGGGGTATAAATGTTGGTTGAATTTGCGATGTAATCTTGTAGTGATCACACTTCTGGACCGTGTTCTCCTAACTGTAATGCGGCTTTGGAATATACTCCATGGAGAACAGGGAGCCAACGTTGTTGCAGTAGATTAAACACAATTTTCCAGATTTACCTTATTTTGAATAGAATGTTTATTTTTTTGATACTCGGTTGTACACATGTACAAGGCATATATTTACAAATAACCTCAAATGCTTACACATGCACTCCATTATGCTAATACCGACGTTGGGAAAGAGCTGCACACAGATAAGTGATTGTGTAGTTATTGGACAGTTATGTCTCTGCTACGGGTGAGCTGAGCGTTGTCATACTCTGACTGTCTCATTTTAATTCCATTTTTTCTCTCCAAAGCATCAGAACCGAAAATATATCTATACCAAGTATTTTGTGAGTATAAGTTGCACCGCTTTATTCAATCTCAATTTTTGCGCGGAAACACTGTTTCTCAAATCCTAGACTTGATCTCAGAGCCAGAATCTGCTGGGTTTGTTTTTGTTTTTCGATGCTCCTTTGCAGTTTGGGTTCGAAAAAGCACGGAGTTGCAAAATTTGGGGAAAAAAATGAAATTTGAGTAGAACGGCATTACATAGAAGGAAACTGGCCAATGACCCGTTTTCAGGTTCACTCTGGGCTCTTTTTTGAAGTGTTTCTAACTTCATACGTCTCAAATTACTGTTTACTGGCGCATAGTAATCGTTTTAGGGACACCATAACTGCGTCGTCAAAGTTTCTTACGGATTGGACATCATCGCTACCACAACAAATCGAACATTTCTCAACTATTAAGTCTAATATTTAAACTGTGTACTACGCCATCGGTCCACCAAATTGAACTGAGCGAATGGAGTGGATCTACCGATCTTGTCATTCGGATATAGAGCACTGGTCAGGGAGTGAACCTGATATTACTGTTACCAGTGTTAGTTGAAAAGTTGATCATTCATCCCATGTCGAAGCACAACATTCTGCGGTCGACAGAAGTGACCGCGGATAGGAGGATTAAATGTCCCAACGCCTAGAATTACTTCATCACGTCTTTCAATGCATGAATTCTGATTTATTGATTTTGTGTTCAATTTTATCCTTTCTGGACATGTGCCTACGATAGCGGCTAATATTTACGACTGTGAGTACAATGGAAGTTTTGTGCACTTACAACTAGTATATCACCTAAAAACTTCACAGTATCCGTAATTTTGAGAGGCCCAATCTGAAACTATTTCTTGGTGCAGAAATAAGTCACATTTTTCACTAGTTTGATTGATATGTTGTGAGTGCGTAGATAAAAATCTCCTGTTACTAAGTGTTTTTATCACAAATTAACATCTAAAATGCAATTTTGAAGAGAATTTGATCAGCTAGCATCAAATAATAGATTACCAATTGGAAATTAACTTTCCATCACAAACCCCGGACTATCTGGTCAATTTGAATTCCGGAGGTATCTAACTTGAGTCTCTCTCTTATCAGAGTTTACCTTCTCCAGCGCACCCCAGCTTGTGTACCGGTGCTTTCCAAATGGAAGACCTATGTATTATCGCTGCGTCACCAGTTCCCGTCTAGGCTAATCAGAACAGCCTAGTTAAGTTCGCTTTTTGGCACAATTCTCGCTGGCTAGAAGGGGGCTGGTAGAGCTGCGGTAATAAGGATGACTTCCAGTTGGAAAGCAAGGGTTCGCACCCCATTTGGAATGAAGCATATGAACCAGTAGTGAAATCTAATGAGAGCGAAATTTGAGTATGATATTTTCCAAGTCTTGAAGTTTGTATGTGAAAGTTGTAATCCGAACGGGAGTACGTCAAGTGAATAAACATTAGCTGCGCAGTCTATTCATGTTGAATGACGTGTATTCACTGTTCTGAATTCTACTTTTCAGTCAGCTAATCCTAAATCTATATCGTCCCTCCGCACTAGCGCAAGCGTGAAAAACCAGTCACCCGGGCAAGAAATTTTGCTTATTAGGTGAAATAACTGCATATTTGTTGACTACATTTGCGACTTCCATTTGTGGTATCCGGATCGCTCATCTTGACTGGTTGGCCCAACTCACGATGTGACCTTCTCAGGTTGCATATTCGCACTGTTGCCTTCTGACCACATCACTATTTTCGTTAGCCGACGGTAGATTTTGGGATGATGCTGTTTAATCCTGGCCTTGCGATCTGCACTTAATGGATGTCTAGCAAGACCGGGTCACATCCACGAACGTGCATTGACTGCGATTTGTCTGCCAAGGTCCACCGACAGACCCGTAACTATGAGACAGCTTTATTAGACTCTAGAGCAACACCAATTACATTACCATTTCTTGACAACCCACAAGTAATCATAGGGTAAGAACAAAAGAATTAGAGAATATGTCCCGCTCTTTAAAAAGGGGTTGTTCAGTGACTGAGCTAACTATAAGGGTATTAGCCTAATCCCGAAAGCGTCAGAGCCTCTTCCGTCAGTCATCCTTAGCTTGTTATGGATGCGCTGATGAAATCTTTGCCCTTTGATAGGTGTTGGTGCACCGTAATCCTTTCGAAAGTCTAACGATCACCGTGTTCGTAGAGATTCGCATATCCTTTGACTCTGTTGATAGGTGTGCATTACGGCACTGTTTGTTGAGGAAGGCAGCACCTAAGGAGTGTTTTTCGGTCATCACAGAGTTGCACCATAATACACCAGGTCCGATTAGGACATACAAACAGCTTTCGCCTCGCTTCGTCGTATCCAGCGGAGTACAGCAAGAGTAGTTTTAGGAAATGAAGTTCAGGTCCTCCAAGGAAAAAGATATTGCCTCAGAGTTTGCCGATAATAGTGCCTTGCTGATTAACAGCGCACCGGCAATTCAGCGTGCGCTGGACCGTTCAGCGAATGGGGTCTGTAGGTATGGCATGCTCTTTGCACCACCAAATAAGGAGGTACTTCTTCAAGACTGGCAAGAATCTGTGCTTACACTCGCAGTTTGTGGTGATCAGTTAGGGGTAGTTAATAGTTTCGAGTACCTCGGTAGACTGTTTACACCTGGGAGAAGTGTTGTGGAGGAAGTCACATCACGAAATGCGACAATCAGCGCAGCTTTTGTCAACGTGCGACACTTCTGGGAGCACTGCAACATCCAGCTTTCCCTCGAGCGCAGGATTTAAAATGCCATATTTCGTCGTTTTCTTCTTTACAGTTGCGAGACTTGGCTCGTGCATGTAGTGGGTGCTCGGCGACTTTCTGTTTTCGACCACGGATGTCTCCAAAGCATTGCTCGAGTCTGATAGGAAAA
>LUCM01010546.1:180250-216007 GCA_008360955.1 Fasciolopsis buskii
ATACGGCGGAATAACAGAAATTATAAATCAGCTTGTTGTTGCTGATCATCATTAGCATTATTACCATTATTCCTATCTTATCCACTTTATGTATAGTTCCATTTATATATTGTTGCAATAGTACCTTGCCTATTTCCAAGCCGATGTCATGTATATATATATATATATATATATAAATATATATATATATATGCGGTGCATGTATGTGTGTCACAAAATGCTGATCTGCTCGTCGAGTCAACAGACGTAGCTCCTCGCTTAGTGGAAACTCCGAAGCAGCATGACTGCTTCTGTGGCCCACTAGAACTGCGAAGAAGTTGGTACTAGTATGATGGAGGATACGTGAACATGAGTAGATCGTGTATTCCCTCCCGTAGCACGAACTAACCAGAAGCAGTCACTTGAATAAGCAACAACGATTATGTCAAAAGGATTGTTCAACGGTCCAAAGTCAAGTTAGTAAAAAACAAGCGAAAGAAAGGCAAAACGCAGATAGATAACACGAATCCGCTAACGCGGCCTTTGTCAGCTGAGCACTAATTTTGGCATTGACCATAATGCTTCTTCGAGTGGCTGCTTCTGACCGGTTCATGCTGTTGGGTCGATTACCCTCTTCATTCGTTGTGGATGACTTCGGCTAGCGAGGTCAGCCCAACCACTCCTTAGACAATGGCTGTCGAAAATTTCGATATTTTGAGTTTCGCTAAGCTAAATCAATTAACTGCACAATTGCATACCAAACCTAGTTACATTACTGAAAGATTAGGTGAAATAGGTGGCGCTAAATAAAGGGGGAATATCGACCGAATCTAGGTGAGCTCGTACAGATTGATCGTGAGATGTCTGTGGAAAATTCGTTTGACGTACTGATTCCTGACGACTTTCATTTACAAATAAGAGTAATTAGACAAATACTTCATTGGTTTCGTTTACTGTACTTCCCCATTTGGTCCTTTTTATTATCGGAAAACCCTGGCTTTTGACGAAAACTATATGGAACAGCCTCTCGCTGGTTTTATTTCTTTGTTCCGTCCGACTTGCTTTTTCCCTTGTCAGTTAAATCATCTTGCTCTGCTGGTTCGCCAGTGTGAAGGCGTAATATCCATTGGGTCAAGACCTACAAAATTGAAATCTCAGTAGACTAACGTTCCCAAAAATGTGAACACTGTTCAGATAATGGTGAAGTTTTCTGCAGAGCCTACTGTGAAACGGTTTACTCGACATTGTACGTCATATAAGCCCAGTTAATCGATCGATGATACGAACACGCGTATGTATCTAATCAGTGGTGTACATTTTCTCACTACCAAGCCATGCCACGACCAAAGTCCCATTGCTGTATGCTGGATAGGTACATGTAAAGCGAATTCAGGGTGCATCATGTTTCAATTTATGAAATCAGCACCCTGTGAAATAACTTCTGTAGGGTATACAAACTCTTCAACTGGTTGACAGGTCTTTCTTCTTCACAGTGCTCCGTGATATTCTGCAAGGTAAGCATCTGTTGCCTTTCGCCGTGTGTTTCTTAGATTAGAAAGGTACAATAGGAACGGCACCAACTTAGGCAACATGCATGAAATTTGTGTAAAGGCTTTATTTTATGGTGATACCCAATGCCAGATCAGCATAGTTGAACCAAACCAGTAAGAATGCTGTTCCATGAGGTACACAATCAGTCGCAGCTATTGGAAGGCAGGAACCAGATTAAACAAATAACTTCCCAACCCCTACTCAAAATTACTCGCAAATTTAGCAGTGTGATTTGCTACCGCTGGGACTTCCTTATTGTTAGGCTTTTTCGAACGAACGACTTTCGTCTTCCGGTTTCAACATACTTTTTCACTGGTACACGCTCGGGACCATTATGCTGGCATAAAATGATCACGTTGACTAACGGCTTACATCTTTCCATGATACCTTCGTGCTGCTCAGTATGTCAATTTTGAAAAGACCGGCAAGTTTATCGACAATATCGCGTGATTGGTTAACAAGAGAACCACGTGAAACTGCCTCACGGTGTACCGATTGTCAGCCCTTTATCTCCGGGACTGGGGAGAAAAAGTGGACCTGTGGTTGAAAGAATATTTCGATAACATCTTTTCCTCGTGCGAAGTAGATCAATTTGTGGGGTGTGATTTTCAGGCACTCTGAGATTGAGTGGCATCGCATCAAGACTACCCATTGGCTCCGGGAAGTGGCAACGGAACTGCGGTGAAAAATGTAAATACACCGTGTCCAGAAGTTGTGAGAATACCGCAGTAGAAAAAAAATTTAACGAGTAATTTTAAAGCGAGATACTAAACTCACGAATACATCCACATTCGGTGAAACGAAAAATTAGACACAAAGGAATACGAATGTGATTATTTTCACTTGGTAGGAATGTAAACAGACCGATAATATGTGAAAGGCATTGACCGTATTTTGGCAATTTAAAATCTTAAATCCAGAAAGGCGAAGAACAGTTACCTATGAATGAGGGAGAACAAGTTGCCTAGAAAATTTGAGGAAGTCCTCCGTTTCCAAATAGAATCAGCAGGACGGCAAACGTCCCTGCGTGTTTGAATTGATCTGATCAACAGGACAAGTAGATAAGTTCGCTGCCATGTATTGCAGACGAGTTCAAAGGAGTAAGACCGTACATTTCGGAGTACCTCAGAGGTATTTCACCAATGGTGTTGATTTTTCGGCTCAAATTTTGCACAACTTGATCCTGTTCTGTGGAATTACTGAGATGGCCATTGCCGAGCTTTTGAGACAGCTAAAACTGTTTTGCATTGCTAACAATTAAGCGACCGTTTAACAGAATCGAATGCAGGGTGAAAAATTCGAGAAAAATCTGCGCGTGCAATCCAAAGGATTTGGGTAACTGCAGTGAGGTTTTGTCTTGTAGGGCAAACCGAAAGAGTCATTTGCTTGTGTTTTAGGATGGCCAGTTTCTTTTAGCTTTTAGACCTCAGGATGAAGGGGCGATGGGATGAAATGGCTCTTGTCTGGAATACGGGAACTGACTAATGTAAGTTGCAAGCCACGTAATGGCAAGTCTGTTTGCAATCGGGATGGAATGCTTTGTAAAAGCTGACTAAAAGAACACTTATCATTGTAAAAAAATTGGGAATTGAACAAACACATTGGTTTTGTGAAGCCGGCACCTCACTTTAGAATGAAGACACTACCAAGGTACTAAGCCCTAGTGTTATTGTGGTTAAACGTAATGGAGTCGAACATCTCTTCCCTGAAAGAGAATTTCCACAATCAGCACATGTCAATCCCAGAGCCCATGAACTACCAGAATCCTCTGCGTGGAAACTGAACCCCGTTGATACTCTCTACTCTGCAATACGGGCTACTTATATTGCATTTTTTTCTTTTCAAGCAAAAGCGCAATTCCTTGTTATGGCGTGGTTGCAGGTTGCATTTGGTTAGGATTCGCCTTGTATTCAGCAAGTCTACTCGTCTTATCCGGATAAGCCGATTACAAAATATCAAGTAATTCGATAAAACAAGAAGGAGATTTTCACTCAAGTGATGATTTTGTACCAAAAACGGTCCCTTGTGCAAATTAATGGAAAAGACTCAAATCTGACACACTAAACAGATAGGAATAAGTAACCAATCAAACAGACCTAACGTGATGATCATTTCAATGGTGGCAGCTTATCTTGCAGAACAGGTGGGAATTACTTTTTACATTTGGGGAGATTTGCCTGGGGAAGCTGTCAGTTTCCTTCCAATTGTTGCGACGGGCCGTGCACTCCAAGAATGCAGTAAATTTTACAGAGGTTCTACCGCATTTTAATTTCGTATTAGTTTGCTAACTAGTAATCGATTAGCAATAAGTTGAGGAAATTAGTTCACCTAAAATTATCCGGTTTAATACAGCTAAGTGTTGCAACTTGAAGTTAGCCCTAACAAGCCTCTTGGTCTAGTCGCAATCTAGTTGGTGAAACTAGACAAATTTAAGTGAGCAGCTTGACTACATTTGACAATAATGGAGCTCTAATTCCAATCTCATTTTGTCTGGTCACTGCTTTAGAAAGAGTTGCATTCCATTTTGATGGCAGGTGAAAGCATCAAGACTGTCTGCATTTGGCAAGACTTTTGTTGAACACCATTTTTAACTCACAGGTACAAATGCCTCCTTAGTCTGATATCACCCAGCTGAATTTATAAATGGAAGTTTCTGTGCTCTAAAGGAAACTCGTGTTCACACCCTGGTTAAATTTCGTCCATGGGTGAGAATAGTTTGTGTATAACAGTAGTAAATTTGGAGGAAGGTAACTGCTTTCCTTGCTCCAGTCAGTTGATAGCGCCTACATCAGTGAAATGAACACAACCGTTCCCTTTTCAAGTGAAGTAGATTTGTAGGAAATTATATAGATAATTTATCTTCATTTTTGTGGGCTAGATTTTCTCTTTCGGTAGCTGACCTCAAATGTGAATACACATAGTGACTCATGAGACAGTCGAGATGTCGTCGGCTGCGGAAGCTAAAACGGCGTAAAAGTTTACTCAACCACTTGATTTAGTGATTTGATGTCTACAATGTATTTGATTCTGCCTTTATCGTCCATCATCTGTCTCTTACGATTCTGAATCCACACAGCAATAAGCATCGTTTGCCTTTTGCTACTAATAATCCCACCTATCTGCTGGCCATGTCCAACAAATTGTGCAGCAGCAAACATGGGACAAGATACGGGATGAACTTACTTCGCACCATTATCGTTTTCAATTCATTGTTATTGATATTGTCAGCACGCATACTAAAAATATCGATGTTAAAGTATACATAATACTGTTCTCCGTTACAACTGATCATCTGACACCTGGTTTTCACTGAAACATACCTCGTACAAACATTTTTGTGACCCATGTTGTGGCCACCCATGTGAGAGCATTATTGGAAACCATTCAGATTTATTCATGCAAATATTCCAAAAATCAATAAATCGTTATTATCGAACCGCAAAGGGAAGTCGCTTATCTCACTCTATTGGTAAAATGAATTTAATGAATAAAGCAATGCAAATTCAAAGCCCAGGTACGTGTAACCCATGTTCTACGTTTTTGTTTATCGTTGTCTGATGGAAAATGCCGCAATGTTCATCATTCTTTCACCAAGCTCAATCGGTAAACGATCTCAACGGGGAACCTCCAAGCTTGTCTAGACATACTCCATGTAGTATCTAAACTGACTGCTAAAATACCATCCTTGCTGATCTGCATGGTTGCAGAAAATTTTTTTTATTTCTATGGCTCATACTCGAACTGTTGTTAGATTACACCGGAGGAATTGGAAAAAAGGTCATGCAACTGTGCATTAATAGCACCAGCCACGGGTAAAGATTTTTTATAACCCATGTTATCACTCTCGTGCGAGTGTTTTCTCTAACAATGTTTGTGTGACTGGATTAGATCCCTGGGACACAAAGATCGGGAGCCGATTGTCTAGTATCGACAGCCTCAACGGTCTGTTGATTGCATGGCTACGCATTTTCCTGCTTATTTTGGGGGAGAATAAAAGGATAAAAGGTCTGCAGTGACCGTCCTGGATCATATTGCTCTCAGTGTCAACAAGATCCGCTAAATCCGCAGTTTACTGTCAGTTCTCTCATGCTCTCAATTACAGTCAGTAATGTGTCGCAGGACCCATATTAGATGCACCGAAAATGCATCGGAATGACCAATCAAATACTGACGATGCCCACATCAAAAACGAATCATTCTTTTAAACCTGAATTGCAGGAGCATAACACTATGTCAGCATGGAACGTGTATTACCTTGGTCTGCTCAAATATCGGCTTAGAACTTCGCTACTGGTGCCTTTACATTGTGGACTGATGGATAAGATTTTGGTACATTTTACGGATGGACTACTTTCAAAACACCCAGCCGGTTAGCTGTTAGCTGACGGTATTTATGCAGAGCAGTCTTCTGTCTGCGAATGATGTGATGTTAATAACACAGCGTTGTTGGTAGATGGAATATGCCAACGCTTCAAATACCGTGAGAAGTCTTTCTCAGGCAGTTTTTACAATCATTCACAATTAAAACCAATACATGGCACATCGATTTTTAGATACAATCCTTGCGTCATTTGGTGCACTTTTCTCTCTGTCTTTGAAAACGTTTAAACATTCTGATATTTCCATGTCAGCCGTGAATGTCTTGAGAATGAATAATTGAAAAAATCGATTATTTTACTGGGCTATTGTTCTAACAGCTTTTATTGGTGTGCTCCAAACATTCCCATACTTGCTGTGGAAAGGGCAAACCATGCATGTTCATCAAATTGTCTCATACGATAAAGCTATTTAGAAATTAATAATTAGCTTACCACCAGTTCCGTCAAAATATGCTGTCGCTATGGTTTACTGAAATCAGATGGAACTGCAGTTCTCACTATTCAAAACGGTGAGTGAATAAATTTTCTGCCCTATTTCGGAAATGGCCATTTTGTGAAACAGGTTCAACTTTCTATTCGAATTTTGTGTACATTGTGGAAAAAGCTATTCTTTTCCGGCAATTTTTACTATGAATACGAAATTAGATTATAAATTCCATATGTATTTTGCGCACCCGAAAGTCAAAGCAGTGTACCGTAATCAAAAAGACGATTGTCCGCTAGCCTGTCATGTGTTCTGCCCCTAGGCTGAAAAAGAGTAGTTATTGGAATAAGGATACCGAAGGTGATCGGCAATGGTTAATAGGACTCGTTGTGTTTGGACTCGAAGGTCGCAGGTTCAAATTACCCCACTACTGTCCAACTTCCCCACTTGACAGCTCTTTGTTTGCCTCGGCCCCTTTCCTGAAAAATGACGGACATTGTTATCTCAATAATGAGGGAAATAAAAAGATCAAAGATTGGAGTTAACGTTTGGCTTCCTGTACCACCTTAAATTATTCTGGCCCCGACTACTATTGTCAAAATTAAGAGCTACGCGATACAATAATTTTCTAGTGCATATCCTTGTACATTTTACAGTCGAAAGCATAGAAGTCGTGCATAGTTCATTCCTTGATAGAAATCCTCAACAGAGTGCACGTCTTTTCCCGAAACTGGTACGTTGACCCAAGATAAACGACTAGGAGTCTGAAGTTGGATCCATTAAGCCCACTGATTTACTAGTCTTTATCAGTGCATAAGAAAGCCTTTGACAAAACACCTATCTGTCACCGGACTCTCTTGTTGACAACTCTTCACTGGTAGTATTCGACTTACAAGGGGAAGGACAATTGGACAATTACCAAAATCAACTCACAATCGATCGTCCAGGATTGGCCACCCAGTATGAGTTCGACTGGTTTATGCTAATGACTATTCCTGAAGGGATTGTACTGGGTTCCAATAGTTTTCTGTTGTGATTCGTTTGTAGGTAGTACAAGATGAGCTATTTTTCTGACACGCTGAAACTCGTATCCCTCAGGTTGATCTAACACAGTCTGTGAACCTATTCCGATGAATCAGGGACTGAGTAAAAAATCTCAAATGAAACGTAGAAAAGATCCGAACATCAATTTTTTGTATTCTGTGGCGTTACTGCAATTAATCGGTTTTTAAAACTACTAGAATAGAAGACCCACCGACAAAGGTTTTTGAGCAATATAAAAGTATCATGTAGGTTATCGCCAAAGTGATATTTCACGCAACCAATAGGAAGTGAAGCAGCTGTGACTGCTCGTTGGTGAACACTGAAGTTTGACAGTGAATTAATCAATTTTACCGCCAACCAGTATTCTATTTTATTCTGAATTTCAAAGCAACCATCACTCCTAATACTGTGATACATTTTTTCATACTAATTATGAAGACCACAGTTTGTTGTTAATGTATGTGAAATATTGTACTCAGGATTTAAGGAACTGTCATGTTCGCAAGGAAATTCCGAAATCACTTAGAGGCGCATGTCCTATTCTAGTATCAGTAATTATTATTGTGGTCAGTAGGTCGTTTTTTGTAATGTGAGTTTTAAAACAAAACTAATTTCGGGGGTGGAACGTATTCTCTTGTATTTTCTGAACACAAACTTCAAAGTGGACTTTCGTTAGGAATACATTCACTAATAAATTTTGTCGCACTTCAACAAAACGAATTAAGGCCTCGCGATTTTTGTGGTCTGTGCCCAAGGAAATCAAATAAAATAAAACTGTGCAAAGTTATACGCATGCCTTTTTGTAATATTACGATTTTAGCCGTGAATCGATTTGAAAACAGTAAGTTTTGCCTCTATTCTGGCTTCGTCCAATGAGGCAGTCGATTCCGAAGGGTAAAACAACTTGATAAAGATCTTTCTTGGTACATTTTAGTAGTAGGAGATTGGATGTTTGCATGAAATAATTCACCATGTGATATCATCGCTCAACTGACCATAAAGAAACCAGGGAAGCACCGTACAGGTGTTTGATCCTTGTTAGGAATGATGAGCAGTGCATATGGACCGCGCCCGAACTGGGACGCGAACCCGGGACGAACGATTCTGAGTCGAACGCCTTAGCCATTACGCTACCGGGCAGGCTCTGAACGGTTTGTTCAGTTTCACCACATGATGTTGCACCTATCCGTCGTTGATTTGCACGGTTACTGTCCGTTAGTTCACGTGATCCACCCCTACTGATAGATGACTTCGCTGCAGGTAGCCCAGTTCGGGCGCGGTGGATATGCACTGCTGATGATTCCTAACAAGGATGAAACAGCTGTACAGTGCTTCCATGGTTTCTTTATGGTGAGTTGGGCGATGATATCACATGGTGAATTATTTCATGAAAATATCTTTCTAACTGACATAAACAAAGTGATCCTTGCAACTCTTTGTTTGTACAATAAAAACAACTAAGTTGCCAACTAGTCAAATGAATTTTAATCGGCTAATGTTAGAGCTTGCTGTCCAAATAATCTCCAACTTTTCTAACCCAGAGACTACTTAAGCAGACTTCATCGCGACAGTCTGTGGACTGGCACATCCTAATTGCGTCAAACTTATGCCAAACTTATGCAACCATGAATCTTAACTAAACATCTGCTTATTTTCATCTCATGGTAAATTATATCGAGGAACAGGATGTTCCTTAGCTTTAACTTCGGCCTACCAATGAATTGTAAACTTCCATTTATAAAAGTACTATTATGTTGATTTTGGTTACTAAATGGCATTGAATTTTACTACTTTGTACTGATATTTCAGTCAGTGATGGCATAAGAGAAATGGGTAAGTAAAATTAATTATTGACGGGTTAGTCTTGGATACGTTTTCTCGTTCAGTGCTCGTTAGATGCGTAACAGGACCTTGCCAGTGGCACATTATTTTATTGCATTCCATAATTATTTTGCTTTAGAATATTCGCATTAACGTGTCCTAAGATGAAGCCAGGGAATGACACAAATTTTAGACTAAAACTTGAATTGTTCTATTGGTTTCTTTGTGTGATTTTTAGCCTTCTTAAAATTAAAATCATTATCTTTCGAGAGTTGTTTTGCTCGGTCCTCAGCTGATTTTGCGCAAATTTATGTGACAACGAAAACTATTCGCGTGTCACAGCATAAAACAATTACAAATCTTTTAGTGCTTCAGTCTTTTGGCCATCTGTCAAATTGTCCGTCGAAAAATAAACTGCCTTCATTCCCAGACTAAGATACTTTCTACTACCATACTACTGAGGCTTCAATACGACTTTTGGCTTCGATGTTCCGTCGAATGAGCATTTGGTTGTCTATTTTTCACCTGTTATTTCATAATAATTGGAAAACATTGCTATACAGATTTGGATCAAATGGGCTTCAATAATGACGGTGAGTGGAAACACGCAAGAATTCATCTGTCATGATGTTTCTAGTAGATGACAGTGGTAATTCACTAGCAGAAATGTTCTTTTCTCTTATTGCACATGCCAGTGAAAACTTTTGACTGGCTGGTGACCTCTTTGGAGAAAGCGCTGACAAACTAATTTTTTTCATTTATTGAAGTACCATTCACAAGGAATTTCAGCTCTTGCACGCCAACTCGCAGCAACCATAAATTTATTGGGCACTGAATTGTATTCTGTTTTGGTAGTTAAGAAAAGATCACTGAAACTTCATGAATACGGGATTTTGACTACAAAACACTGCATCCAATGGTAAATCTTGAGTCGTTCTACCGATAGTTAAGCTTATTCACAGATAGATTGGAAGTCCCAGCTTCTTAGAAGTGCGATGCACATTCTTCAATACTTTGACTGAAAATGTTCGCAGATGGATCTAGATACGACGAGCGAGACTGTTCCGGCATCAGGTCAAGCACTTCCCTCCAAACAAACATTGCCGCAAGAAAAAATGAATTGAATTTGCTTACGCAGAAAGCATGTCGCTTATTCAAACCACGAATTTTATGTACATCTCCAATGTCATAGTGGTTTTACTTGCGTGTTTGCGGACACTGATACTCTGCTGATTGACAAACTGGATACTACTATCCGGAAAGGTCAGAATCCGTGATACACGCCCTCGCCTCTGCAAAGTAAACAGAAAAAAACAGAACAACTTGTGTAAAAAAAGATCTGTGCAACAAATTTCTCAAGTTTTACATTAATCAACCCTGAATTTTCTTTAAATTCTCTTGTTAACCTATGAAGACATTTCGGACATTTTCTAATCTTAGCGCCTACAAACGCTGGTGTGGAAGTAAACGGGTCTGTAGCTTTTAAGTGGATTGTGATCACTTTTTGCTCGGGTAATTATGAGGAAAAACTTAGCATTATTAAATACAGGGCGATATTATTCGCAAACCCTAGCACAAACACGTCCTGGATTGGCCGCGAAGATATTTTGGTCGAATAATGCTGCAACTGGCCAGGGCTAAACAGGACGAGTTTCTGCTCCACCATGATATGATCATTCGGATTTTACCAAAAATAAGCGTTGTTTTCTAATCGTTTACTTAGTTCTGTGAATTTTCTTTCTAACAAGAAAAAAGATTCATATACAAGAGATCTAGCTTGAGGGTCGTTGGCTTATATACAGAATAGTTTACACATTTGGATATGAAACTGGAATTTGATATGCTCTCAATCTAGATTTAAGTGAGGTAAATTACAAAGATTATGAAACACACTTGCGTACCGGGCATAAGAAGTTCGAAACCGTAAGCCGGAATCGAACTGGCCAATTTCCGCTTACCAGACAGAGGCTCTACCTCTTAACGTTTGTGGGCTCGGCCCTAGGAAGCTAATTACGTAAACGAATATACAGCGTTCAGCGAATCACCATTCCAGTGACACAGCAACTAGCCTGGTTGGATTCACTGGATTAGCCCCGTCTGTGACCTTTCAATGGGAACGAATAGCACAGTGGGACAAGATCCAAAAGACATATGGGTTAATCTTCGTTGATTTGAGGTGGTACAAGGAAGAGAATTGAAGATCCCATTCCACATAACACCCGGCTGCTTACGTAACTTCAAACAATGGAACATGAAATAAAACGTTTTCTTTCATGCAACATTTCCATCACAGCACTCGAAGACAAAAGTGAGTATTTTGTAGAATTTAATAACTTACCAATTGATAATTTGTGTAGACTATTAACTTCTTCTTGGCTGGATTCATACAACATGACACTTCACCAAATTTCGTTCCCTTGACGAAAAATCGACTGAATCAGACAATTAGTGGTCTGATTGGTCTTCATGCTTTACTTGCTGTGGAGGTGGGGAGGTTGCCGAAGGGCTACCTGGATGTTTTGCTACTTGATCGCTACCGGAAGAATATATATTTAGCGAGATACTTTGATCTGGATTCTTTTCTGTCGACTGAGTTTGGCAAAATAAGATGCTTTTGATTGTTTTCCGCGGTTGTCATGGAATCTCATTTCTGCAGACGAGGCGAAATATGATTAAATCAGAATTCAGCCCAGAGTACTACAGCACGCAACTCATGGCTATATCATAATCCAGTTATTTTACCCTTGATGAGATCAGTTAGGTGTACATTGCAAATGAACTGGAACATGATGTCTGAAAGAACCATTGTCAGTATGATATCAACGCAGCCAAGGTACTTAAGTTGACTGTTAGTGATTCGATGATCTGCAGCGTGAGACATTTGTTGTTTACTTTCTTCTATGGCCACGGACTCTTTTGACAAACTGATTATGGGTTAAAAATTCGACGAATTTTCAGGACCAAACTTAGAACTACTGACTGCTTACTGGTCACGGATTTTATGATGGCCTTATGATCCCGTTGTATTCCGTTAAATGTTTGCAGTTATGAATGAAATGGGAATCTATACCGGCGGTAAGTTAAAAATGTGCAACGAAAAGCGGAACAAGAATGTTTAGTAACTGTTACTTGAGATCAAAGATGCCTAAAAGACATTTATTAGTGACGGTAAAAATCGCATTATAATCCAAAATACCGCTTCGGCCAACATTACAAATTACGCGCTCCACTGCTCCCAGTTGATGAAGTTAAACAGGATATCAGGAATGAATTTGATAACGGTGCTTTATCAGCGAGCTTTAGATTGGGAAAATTGTCTCACATTCAACGGTTATTGAAACTTCGAAAACTGTTTCAGACGAGACCAACGAACAGCCAACCTAATGATTGCAACTTTTCATGTGAGCTTAAATACCAGCCAATGAGATGGTTTATTCTGGAAGTATAAACTGAAGTCAGGTTGTCATATTTTGGGCTAAACCAGGGTTGCTTTACTAGAAACTGAATAACGAGAAGGAAGATGCTGTTTCCTAATCCTTTCACCGGTTAATTCTTGATAAATACTGGACCGGTCTCACCGTAAAAGGAAAGGAGCAGTAAACACGGACAAAATGATGCAAATCATCAGTGCAACGAATGCATTGTCCCATATCTGCAGTTCCCTAACCTCGGAGGCAGCAGAACAGGAAAGAACGCTGGTTATGATGCACTTCGATCCTTTCCCGGTGAAATTCAGTCGTTTAAATGATACTTGATAACGCAAATGCCAAAAACTTTAACCCGGAAAACGTTTGTTCCAGCGTACAGTTGACCATGGTCATTCATAGATTTAGCCAGCCAGGCAGCAGCCAGACACGTAGTTTGATCGTCAGTCGATGATACATTTATAGGTGGAACCAAACACTCAGATTTATGATTATCAATCACGTGTTATGAGAACCAAGAAATTGAACTGAAAATAATTCAGCACAAGCCAGTATGAAGCATTTGATAACTACTTACTGAATAACGGTAATTCCTATTAAAATATCATGTATGCTTGCGCCTAATATAGCAAATTACCCGCAGTTAAATGGCACACCAAGATATTCGACTAAGTACAGCTAAATCTTTCGAAGTCTATCAGTATTTACCTGACTGTCAGTCTGAAAAGAGGAACGGGGAAGCTGTGAGAAGTGCGAAATTTTAAGTTCATTACTGTCATTCTGAAGGCTTTCACAGGTATACTTCATCTAATTCGGCGAATCACTAGTACCCTCACCTGTTTTCTTTCGTAAGAAACTAAATGAGGACTATGAGATGGGCGATATATTGATGAAAAACGAAAGAGCGGATAGAATTGAACACGGGTTCACTCAATGCGTTACACTAGAGATAAAGAACCTACTGTCGTGGTCGCAGATGAAATTCTGCATGTTACCAGACAACGCAGTTTGAACTTTTTGTGCGAAAGTCATCATACTAGCAAGAGATATTAAATGGCACATCCGAATGTTAGCTGTCAGACAACTATCTCTGTCTGAACGTGGTAGGAAAGAAATAATTAAGATTGTTTAATTACATCTCTGGATGGACTAACCGATATAAACCAGAGATATATCATCCGCGCACTTACAAATGATTTTACCTAAAGAGGGATCTGGCCAGGAGAAAATATTGCCGAGGTTAAATTGTCCATAGATCTATGTATACAATTAAAAATTAGCATCGGTCATTGCGCAGATTTTGGTTTTCACAGGATTCTATTGGCGTCTAATTCGCAAATGTTTCCCCACCAGTCTAGGCGACATCGTCAGTGCAAGCGCGCAGTTGTCAAGGTTCTTCTTTGTTTATAGGGGTGCCAATGGCCTCCACTTTGAATTATCGCGACGGCCTTCACCTGGAAACCCTGCGTCTGTTTCCTCTTGGCTACCGAGGGCTTAAATTTTGACATTAGAAAATTGACATTCCGCCTGAGAAGTTGGATCCGCTTAGTTGTGCACCGTTACTTTTACTTCGAGTAAACAGCCACTTTCTGAGATGAACATGCTACCCTGTCACAACAAATCACAGATGACCTGAGACGACGTAAGTTCCTGTTTCAGATATTCTTTATACCAACCCAAAAAATGCAAAGATACTACTCACCTTGCGTAATGCAGCCAAAATTGACTAGAACAATGCTTTAAGGCGTGTATCGAAAAATCGATGCCCATGCGTTGTTTTTTAATTGTGAATGATATAATATTAATAACACAGCGTTGTTGGTAGATGTAGTGCGCATTTGACTGTAAAACTTACCTTGAGAAAGACTACCCACGGTAGTCGAAACGTTGGTGCATTACATCTACCAACGACGCTGTGTTATTAACATTATACCATTCACAATTAAGAACAATGCTTTCATTAGAATCGCTAATGTAAGTAGCAAACAACCGCTTCTTGACGTATACATGGGCTTCAGCGCTCTCAGCCTGGCAATAACATCATATTTTGGCATGTCTAAATGAGGTGCCAAGCAACAGCATGCGATTACTGTGGATGGCTACAGAATCCAGTCACAAATATGGGTGCTATACCATGCAGTTTTGATGTTCGATTAATCGTTGAGAATCAGCCCGGCTAACGAGATAGCAGAGACGTTCAACTCAAAATCGTTCGTCCCGGCTACGCGTCTCATTTGGAGTATGGTGGATATGCACTGCTGATGAATTAGCAGTAAGCTGCTTCCGAGGTTTTCAATAACAAGTTGGATATTGACACTACACGGCGAGTAAAATGGGACATACTAGATTAGTTAAAGCCCAGTAAAGCAAGCTCTGATTCTCATGGTCTTCTGAGAGCAGTGCGGAATTAGGTCTGTTTGTTGAAAGATTTGCAACTGCTTGTCAGTTGCATATTGGTTATTTATGGTTTTTTTATGCTTAAGCAAGAAATTCCTTTCACAGGCAACTTTTGTTCATTTTCCCATTCATTTTTTTAGCTGTGATGGGGTAAAGAGCCCCAGTAAATTGATGGTAGTTGAGTCAAACCCTTCGGAGGAATCCACCCATTTTTACACCTAAGTTGCTCCATTTTACCACTTTATTTGTTAATTATCGCAGAGAACTGGAAAATTAGTGAGTGAACTTGAGGATCTGTAGATCCAACTTGGGAAACGAACAGTATGGTTTGCGGACCTCATTTGGATCTCAGGAAAAACACTTCCACTGTGTGAAGCATTAGGCGACCTTGGATGTGGAGTAGATGCACCCAATGACCCAATAATTGTTGAAAGGTGTTCACCATTTGAAGTTAGCTAGCATAGCCCTACTTCCAACTTCAATAAAATATCCGTCCGAAATTTCCTCTTAGTGGCATGTCATGAAGATAACTGAATCCTACATTTGCCGATTACCAGTGGATTGCTATTAACAGAAACGTCCAATATCAATGCACCTTTTTTCCTCAAGTGCACCAAGGTGAGTTTTAAATCTCGAGTCTGATATTTTAGGATTTATATTGACTGTGCTTTGTTACACTGCTTTTCATACTGCCAAGAACGTTGCGGAGTGATTTGGGGACTGATTATTTATGATTTGTCTGTTTTTCGCTTATACATAAGAAATCGATTTCTACGATAGATAATGGGACCAAATAATTAAATTGAACACCCAAAAATAGCCTGCGATTTGGCAGTTTTGACGAGTACTTTGATATCCAAAAGTAAAACATTTTTCATTTGTACGGAAATGAATCCACTGGTAGACAGAAACTGCTCACATTTCTTCCGTTTGGACTTCATCAACTGAGCCACGAGACTGATTTGAATGGTGTTGATATATTCACGGGTTCTGATGACTGAATGTGGCGTTTAGAGGGCACACGTTTCAAAGTCAGCTGAGGTGACATTCGCACTGCCAAAAATTTATGCCCATTTCAGTTTAACCGAAAATTGAAAACGCCTAACCATGGATATAAGGCGGGATCGGATTTTGACAAAGTGATTCGAATATCACCTCGCTCCGATACTAACACTTTTCACCGATGAACCATTTTCCGTGTTCACGCTATTCCCGGTTGTCGTGCCACTTTATTAGTGAAAGATCAAAACAGACCCAACCTGACAACCTATCTGATAAGCACGAACTAATGGAAAGTCAAGTCCCTCATGACAGCATTTTTGGCTTTAATTTATGATTAAAAAATAACCATGCTTGGCTGGGGTCGACGCTTGTTGCTCAGACTCACGAAAGCGTCAATACCGAGTAAAGTTGATTGCTCAAAAGTGTTACAACGGTAACAACAATTCTAAATCAATAATCTAACTGCTGAGCGGGAATAACTATCATGCGTGCACAATCTATTTGATTTTCCGACTGTACATTGACACAGAGTTGCGAGACTTTGGTGTTTTCATCGATGGTAAGTGAGAATTTATTGGAATAAATAGGAATAATTTTGCACAACACTAATCCCAAATTCATCAGCAACACCCTACCAATTGACGGCAATTATTTAACAAATATTGAATGTCGTGATAACAATATGCACCCCAAAGCAACGTATTAGCAATATGTGAGCTAGATACTATTCTACCTGATTGGTAGCTCTTCGGAATACATACTGCCCATACAAATTTCAGATGATTGAGTCAACCTGGAGTTCAGGAGAATCGAATTCGAGTTTCGTTCTTGTGAGAGCCCATCTCTGGTGCATGTTCTTCCTCGCTAGCAAGGTTCAAACCCAAGGTATTTACCTGGAAGTCAAAATTCATGAAACTCATTGTCGTCTAACTTGGCCTCGCTCATCTTCACAGCTTTGGACCCAGGTTGATCACAGTTATTCGTCACCTGTGGTGGGTTTAATGTGAGGAATGTCTATCACTCTGGTCCAAACCTAGATCAAATCATGCTTCGGCCTGTCCTTGTCTTTCTTCTTCTCCTAGTCTATGGACACACCAACATGAAAGCCCGGGTCCCACACAAATGATTCTAGATGACAATTGCTGACTTTAATTATAGGCGGAGCTTCCAACGAGGGTGATGTCTTAACAATCTGTCCAGAATCCAATTAAACCCGCAGTTTAGATCAAACGAGCTTTGCACTCAGAAGCAAATGCCAGACGGAACTCAACGCAGTGTAAATCTCCAGAATGATTGATATCCTCATCCTCAGTTGATCTGCTGGATACCTATGAATTCGTCTCTGGGGAGACCGGATACAATGGGACCCGCAAGTCTTCGAGATGTCAGCTGACTAGGAGCCTGAAAAATGACCGAGAGCAGTGGTGGATGGAGGAATGTAACGGAACTAAAAAGTCTGCCGCTATCGGCAGTGAGTACAAACCTCACCAACTGACTGGGAATACTGGTCACTATAAGCGAGATGGTTAAGGCATTCGACGGCACATGGGCTCACCCTCAGGATTTTCAGCTGCAACTTTGGGCAGAATACTTTAGGGAGCAGTTTATTTGGTCCGCGGCCACGATGGATCTCCCAATTATACCTGCAGATAAACCAATGCAGGTGGATAAAAGCACTCCATCCATAGTGGAGATCATCTGAGAAACAGGCATTCACCTAGAGGAATGTTCGTCAGGGTTTTCTCCTTCAACATTTTCAATGATAATGGAGATACTTTCGTCCCGCACGTTAATGGTGGCATCGTTATTTCCTCAGATAGGAGCTCGTCTGAGTTAGAATATGCGGACGCCTTTGCGTTACTGAGTGGTGAGGCAATGAAATTGGAAGTTCTCGATCGTCTGAACGAGGGTGCGAGAATGCCTGAGATATATTTCGCACCTTCAGTTCCAAAAGTCTGTTGCAGGACTGGACAGGCTCAAAGCCGAACTTTGTCGCTGTAGGATAACAACAGGGTGAGATGAACAGATCGAGATACCCGAGTAACTATGTCTCACCTGGTGGTCGTATATCGGATGAATTATCTTCACGCATTCAGAAGGCCGATTGGCATTTATTAATCTGAGGCATCGTTGGTAGCAGCATAACATGGGATTATCGATCAAAGTTCAGGTATACAAATCAGCAGTCAGGTCGGTAATGTCATAAGCCCGCGATGCAAGGCCTTTGAGTGCATGAGACGTGCGAAGACTTTCCGAGTTTGAACACCATTATGTTTGTACTACTGGTACAATATGATTGGAATTATTTTTCGGCATCTGAGATATACTTTATCTTTAATTGTCCAGTCCTAAATTTCGATCTTTAAAATGGACACTAAGTTAGCATAGGCTGTGGTGGTTGGGACATGTTTCGCCCACGCTGACAGAACGACTAACTCGTTGAATGCTATTGTCCGAGGGAGGTTATAGTTGGAATGGGCTATTCAGTTAACCGGTGGACTGGCTCGTGCAGGTGCAGTTAACCCAGTGATCATTCCGTTTTCACCCGGGAGTCGTTCACCTGGTGCGTCGACTGTCGATTGCAATATCTAGTGACGAATGGGAACGCTATATCATGTAGTGTTGATGTTAGATTAATCGTTAAGAATCAGCCCGGCTAGCCTAATGGCCAAGGCATTCGACTCGTAATCGTTTGTTTCAAGTTCCCGCACGGTGCATATGCACAGTTGGTGATCCCTAACAAGGATTAAACAGCAGTAAGCTGCTTCCGAGGTTATCAATGGCAAGTTGAGCAAGTCATTTGGAAAGACTAACAAACTTGCTTAGATGACCTTCACTGGTTCCGTTTGATAGTTACTTTGTTTGACGATTTCTTGAACTTGAGGTCAAAACTATGCAAAAATCGACACAGATGACGTGAATTCTCAAACATGTTTATGTTCTGCCTTTTTGAACTTTGTCTCAAACTGGCTCTTCCTATGCACCAAACTAATTTTGTGGCTTTCGTGGGTCGTCCTATCGACTGCTCAAGCGGCTTGTGGCTAAGTCATACATGAGGTCGTACAAAAATTTCACACGATTTGCTCCAGTGCCTAACAGCGGCATTTTTGCTAACTACTACTGTATTTATTATCTTAGAAGATTTTATGAGCGCTAACTGGTCACATATTTATAACACACAACACTGCGCATTCCACATTTTATATTTTAAGATAATTCAGAAAGTAGAGAAGGAAAAATCCTCAGTGGAAGAAAAAATGCACGCCCGAAACGGAATTGTGCTTATCACGCATGACCTACGTCAGAATTGCTTTGTTCGTTCATTCAGAACACGGTAAAATTTTGGTCACATTTTTTCACTGGTACAGAACATGGAAAAGTTGAGAAAAGTAAGTTCACTTTTTCATTGATTTTCCTCCGAAGCAGGCTTAACTTTTTTAATGAATAACAATGACCGGCAAAAGACTCGACTAATCTAATGTGTTCATTCTACTCTCCGAGAATAGTTGGTTTTATGCTTAACTGAAGAGTTAACAGTATCCCAATAACGCCTTTTGGGTAAAAAAATGACTTATAAGCGCAACGAGATATTTGCATTCGTTTTGTGAAGAAAGTGACAATTACCTTGGAATTCCTTCCCATTCACAAATGAAGGGGATCCAAAAGTGGATTACTGTTGTCTTGGTAGATAAAATTCTCGAACAAATGATCCGTTTTTGCGGATTTCTCGACAAATAATGATAATCTTTCATCAAAACATTCCATCAAATTTTTCGTACTCGAATTTTGCACCTCAAATATGGTGTAGTAAAACTGCAAAACAGATTCTTCTGTGCTTTATGTTTCCACATGGTGCCTGTAAGAATATGAAATAATTTAGCTGACAGAATCCCATGATCCATAATCAGAGGTAATCTGTGGGAATCGTGTGTGTTTTCCTCACCCAATTCCCGATGCTCTATAGCTCGAAATAGAATTAATTTGGATGGTAAGTTATTCAAAACCAATCCTATATCCCTGTTTAGCAACTGAGTGATTTTTGACGATGAAAATCTGACAATTTGCCATCACTTTGACATCCGATGGATCTAAAATACGAGTGGGATGAACTGAGTGACAAAATCTCCAACTGTGCTCCATTCTGCATAGTTAACGTTTAATTTGCCGGGTTCATAGTGGGGAAAATGCGTGTATCTTTGTGCTAGGTTTTATTAAAACTATCAAACTGTCCTATTGCAGAATTTTTAAACAAATTGAACTTTTTCTTTACCTTGTATCTTTTATCCTGTTGAATGATAACCTAAAATTGTGCGATATTTCCGAAAAAGCGGTTGCTGTAAACAAGGGCTGAACGAGTGGAAAAGTTGTCCCTCATTTGGGGATTCGGACGCGCTACCTTCACGTTCAAACGCCACTAACCTGTTAGGCTTACCACCGCTGGTTAGCCCATACAGTATTTCAAATGAAGTAATATAAAGGAATGCTATCACTGTCACTCTCAGAACTGAGGCTGTACTCCATACCGAATCGGTTGAGAGTGAAATAAAAGTCACTATATAAATTCTCAAGTCATTCTGAAGCGGGTATAGCGAAAAGCTGTCAGCAGACTTTTAGTTCCGATCAAGTGTTATGTTCTTATTCTGACCTGGTAAAAGGCTGTAACAGGTTTTTCCAGGGAATGTAGAACACTGAGCTTCAACTTAAGGATAGCAAACGTTTCAATATTTTTATTGGTCGTTCCTGGAGTTCGCAACTTCATGAAAAAAGTGAGCTTTGAATAACACCATTTGAAACCATTGAGATTTTGACAGATTTGGCTTCAATTTTTATTTACTCGCTCAAGTTGCCGTATTACGCGTAGGGTTAGTCAGCCGCCAGCTTTACTTGTCTGAAGACATGCGCAAAAACTAAAAATATGAGAACCTTCATTGAGGTACTTTCAAACACTAAAACACCAAAACTTTTCTAAATCTAACCAAAGTTTTCAAGCTTTGAAAAGTGTCCCAACGTGTTTCCAACAAAGTTGCAGGATAAAATAAATATTACTTTTCCATGTTTTCTTCTTCTTCATGCTTTGAAATCCAAAAAGTTTGTCAATTTCTAGTGAAGAATGTCCTCAAAAAAACGAGTATCTGTCGCAAAAAGTGATATGCTTAATTGTGTTTACCTCGAAACTAGCATCGAACAGCATTTTTTTGATCGAGTCGCAAAGTATTTGCGTTGATCAAACAAAAACCAGACGAACAGAATT
Source organism: Fasciolopsis buskii (assembly GCA_008360955.1). Lineage (NCBI taxonomy): Eukaryota > Metazoa > Platyhelminthes > Trematoda > Plagiorchiida > Fasciolidae > Fasciolopsis > Fasciolopsis buskii. The sequence goes on from LUCM01010546.1 coordinate 201,524, forward strand.
AAAACAAGATGATTAATAGCTGTGGTAGTGGCCATCAACAACTTGTAATTGCAGACAACTGGTGATGTGTAGGTGAACGAACGGTGGATCGTGGTAGTCATTCGCCGAAAAAAAACCTGAAAAAAATCGAACTTTAAATGGGGGCATAAGAATCCAGAGTTGATTCAAAGAACATGTTGTTGTTTAAGTGATTGTATGGCACTCCAAGAAGGTAACAGTTGTGCTTCTTATTTTACACATTATTCAACAGGGATCAGGCTGTACGATAATTCGCCAAACAGTAAGTCAAGTTCTGTGTACGAACATATCGAAGTTCGCTGTTTTCTTAGTTGGCCTGTTCGTCCGGTGTCAGATAACCAAGTCCCAAAATGTTCACCACTGCCCGTGAGAAAACTTTTATTGGTGAATCTCATGTTCGCTGGTTGCAGACACATGCACACTACAAGCGCATTTCGATCGACGGTAACCGTTCATTTTTTTCATTTCTTTCGAACATCCGAAAGCCGTGTGCCCTCTGACCTTCACCACAGTTATCTACTACATTTTCGTCAAATATGTGTGTGCCTTCGTTCCTTTCACGATCTTGTGTGCAAATTTGACCGTATGAGCAATTCGCCGGGGCCCTATTCGCTTTGCATATGGAGCTGCATTGGAACTCAGCTAATGGAGCTTGCGCACTAGGTACAGTTCAGTGAAAGACTCTGAAATTAAGCCCATAAAGAAGCATTACATTTGTTACTTGAATTATTCACGCTCCTTATCTAGACCGTATGCATTGTTACTGCCGAAGCGAAGACTTTAAATTTTGTGTCCGTCATGTTTCACGGATATTGGATCATTCGCGAAAATTTGGTTCCGTTTCTGAGGACAACCCTAAATCGGTACATGTAGTCGTATGCTTGTAACAATATTAATGTTCGAAGAACTTTTTGTCAGTAAAATTCATATACCTTTTAGGCTGTTCTCGAGGAGGCAATTATCTCTCAAGAATTTCATTCAAAATGAAAATTTATGGTCTAATCAAAATAAGCAGACAATATCTTGTAAATTCAGTAAGACCAAATTACCTATTATGAAAGCAGACGAGGTCCCTATTGAGCATGACCCGGAATTACTTAAACTGGAATTCTAGTCCTTCAAAACAAGTCACAATAACCGCAATGAAAATCCAAGAGCATACCGAATTCTCGTAACCATACTGGCTTACATTACCTTTGAGCTTCTGCTTGAGTTTCACAACACTTCGATTAACCAAGCTGAAACGAGTTTTATATTTGAGTTTTATTAGTCGACTTATTGTCTATTGTACCTTATTCGAATAGGTGAACATGAAAATCGATAACTCTTCCAAAATCAGTCTCTGGGTAGACATTTTCAGGAAGATATATCAACTGTGAAAACAAAGGATTGGCTGGTTACCATTGCGTTAGGGTTGCCATTTGGCATCTGTGAAATATGTGAGCACTTAAGTGGAAAAGTGCATCCGCGTAAGAGGCAAATAGAACCAGTTTGCCATGTATCCTTTTTCCCAATAAAGTCAACACAAAAATAACCAAACATTTGTCGTGTTTCAACGCGAGCGAACTAAATGAAACAAACAAAAAGTATTTTAAGACATTAAGTGCGAATTTTTCACGTAACATTTTCTCGCAAAAGACTGGCGGAAAAATTGATGACAATAATTTGACTCAATAGCCATGTTTCATTCAATGGCTTTAGAATCATTAATGCCATAAATCACGAGGATAATCTGCACCGTGTATGGGAATGCAAGATAATTTCATCCCGGTTAGGATTGCTAAACTCGTAGAAGACATGACAGTAGGACACCATTAGGGATCCAAGACGGTAAGTTTCTTTCGAACACAAGCTTCAATATTGCCCGAGCCATATGAATTAGCCATTCGATTCGTGTTTATGTAAAAATTATTCCCAACCTTTTGTTGCCCACTTGGCAACGCAGATCCTTTTGTGTGACGGCAACTAAGCCAAATATGGGATAATAAAAATATCACCATGTTTACCGTTTGCCGGGCCTAGTAAAATGAAGTTTCCACCTAGTGACCGTGGCAAGATTTGTTTCCTCATTGTACACAACGGTCTTAGGAACATTAAGCTAAGTTGTGAATGGTTTTCGCGTATGAGTTGCAACCCCGAAGGATAAGAGTTATCGTCATTTCTAGGGAGGAACATTTCAAGTTTCAAATTATCTAGCAAATTGCCAGCTACATATTACCTTTTACATCTTAAATTGTAGTCAATTATGTCAATTCAAGACCGTGAGTTAAAGAGCATTTCTATTGGAAATATTCAAGCAGTCATCGATTGTTTTTCCTCTTAGTTTTACTTTCCCTGATGAAAGTAAATATCTCACCAATATTTTTTTGATTTGATAAGTGAAAGCAATTCCTCATCTCGTTTTTCGAGGTTCGCCCAATTAGCTAAGTTTATCCGCGTCACACGTGAAAAAACTTTCCACATTGATCCGATTCTCATTATCGCGAAACTTGCCGCGAAACTGAATTCAGTTCATGTGAAAAAAATCATACGATCAGAAAATTATAAAAGTGTGCTGTTCTGTCCACATTTGTATGCTTTTTTACAAGCGTATTTGTCTTGGGATAAAAATTGAAGCTAGTTCACCTGCCCCATTTATCACGATCAATCAACACGCGTGCAATATCCAAATCGTGGTACTCACCTAACACAGCCACACTGAATGACTGTTGGTGTGATGAGATACTTGTTGGCACGGTGAATCACCTTGATTAAACCCATCTAAAAAAACAAAATACCACGGGGTTTTATGCAACAACTTTATCAGCAAACTCTAGCCCAGTTGTAGCTAACAATTATAAATAGAACTATTCGACGCAACCTTCTGTTTGTACTGGTCACCTCATTTTGGGAGGTTTACGGAATTGATTATTTTGATTTCATTTCAGATACAAAAGGAGAACATAGTCGTCCGGATTGGATTTGATAACCGGCTCCCCCGAATGTGACTTTTGGTCATTTTGTTAATGAGATAATCTCACTACTGGACGGTACATCCAGATGAATTGATTACACCTTGATGTCCATGATTTTACTTGCATTATATAACACTGTCTCACAGCATTATAAAGTACCTCGATTAAGAGGTGGTGACATTGTGGCTGTTTTGTAAAGTTCGTTATGCTGAGACGGTAATTTTAAGAAATCTAAACAAACTGTGGGAACCGTTCGTTAAACAGGATGAAAGAAATAATGAACCTCAATGAATTCGTGCTCATTTGCATTCTATAAGAAGCAGCAATCTCACATATGAGCAAAGTGGATAGTTCCCACAGAGTTCTCAGTAATAATTCATATTTGTCGGGGTTGCCCAATACTTGAGGACAGCTAAGTATGCCTTTTTTTAAAGAGCAAACTGTTTAATGTAGAGCATGCAGTATGCTGTGTGGAACTTCTGAGGTGCCTGGTAGGTTTAGTATCTCTGAGCTGATATTCCTTTGTACCCCTCTGTGGTATCCATCGTTCTGGTTTTCATCGGTACTCATCTATTATCTGCAAATTCTAAAGCATTGTGGAATGAGTCACTCCCCGGAAGACCGTTTGAAAAGTGGGCTAAGCCAAACTGAGGTTAATCACGGTCCAAATCTCCGTTGGGATGGCTTTCATCATGCTAAAGCAGTTACCCTTGAATAGGATGCTGAAATTTAATTGCCGATCCAACTGTTGTGAAGTAAGTTTGTCACTTCGTCAGGGTTTCATAGATCTTTCAGTCGAATGGCAAACGAGATCTTACGGAGCCACCGGCAGCCACGTATTCACAAATAGCCTGCTTGCAGTCTGTGTATGGCTGTGCAAAGATTAAAAGCGCACTCTCGAAGACAAAACCTGAGTGACGCTGTGGGCATTTGATGTGCCAATTATCATTAAAGCATAATGATCCTGGCTTTGACTCGTTCTGTTATCTACACTACGCCTTAGTCTCCTTCACGAGCTTGAGAATAAAAATGTAAACCAGACCCTTTGTTTTCCAAAAAACTTCCAATGTAGAATAGTGGGAAGTGAGGACTCTTTCGGATACGGCTAATCTGGTCGTGAGTGTTTGCTTGCAGCACGATTAACAAGTGAGTATTGCTTGTTCATCCGAAGTCGGACTAAATGCCACTGGCAAGTGTAACATCAAATTCCCCAGTGCAGACAGCCATTACTGGTTTCATCCTGGCAAGGAGGAACTCAAAGTCAGCAAGAAAAAACAAGATCTATGATTCAACACGGCATTTCCGCTCTACTCTTATGTCAAACTGGGGCACTAGGAATCACCGTGGGATGCTTCAAAAGTTAGCCGATCAGCCTTACTATGGTTTTGATCTCCGCTCCAACTATCCCGTCCAACAGTAGTATGTGGACGTGATCTTAAAAGCCTCCGTGCTAAATCGAAAAATTTACATACTCGGCCAAACCAAGAAGAATTCCGCTGAGACCAAATATTTATCCCCGCAACGTTTAACGTCCTACTCCTGCTTACTTTACCAACATTTGCGCTTCTTTTCGGTACATAAGTTTAAGGAGGACAACGAAAGATAATGAATCCAGAGGCATTTTCAGCCAAACCAGTCATTCTGATAAAACTATATTATGCTTCAACAAATGGTATGGGGTTTTGTTCACTTAAACTAAATTATGGAGTATGCAATGAATGCCAGCTATTTTCAGGGCTGTCAAGCATTGCTGTCGATTGGATTAAGCAACATATAATGGTTGATTATTAGGATGTCCAATTATCTATAAACTGTTTTGCTCCGGATTTCGAGTGTAAACGACATAGCAGTGTTTAGGGGGGATTTTACTACGCTTTAGAGAGTTAACAAATGTGCATCGGATAGCGACCATAAGATCAGTGCTATCAAAATAAACTTTTCTTTACACCAAACATTCATACCAATCCAGCTTTGCAACTAATTAGCCAGAGAACACAATTTCCCTCAGGGTTAAATTAGCTCGGCCTCACCATCATACAAAGCAGACAAATCGTGAATGACATAAAACAGCGCATTGATGCGGCCTGAACGACTTTTGCACAAATCCGGTCTCAAAATCAGAGGTTTAATGCAGCCGTTTGGTCAGTGTTATTGAGTAACATTAAAACCTGGACATTAAAAGCCACGAAAACCAGAAGACAAGTGTTTTTCGATCACTACTGCACTGTCTATTTCAAAATTCAGCTGGCATGGCGGAATCTCCGACGGAACGAGTAGAAATCGTCTTTCAGCAAGCACACCACCGTGCCGAATGAGACGGTATGAAAACGTCTTTCGTGGCCTGACTAAGGTTGAACCGCAAGCTGTCGTGGTCGACGAGAAAAACAACTAAAAATCTGGCTTGATACCGTTTTTGAAGACGAAGCGACTTGGCCTTTGTGCGGCCTGCAGCTCTCGGATAAGTGAATTGAAGTAAGTTGACTTCTGTAGGCAACTTGCTGCTTGTTGCCATACATGGGCTGCTGGGACCAAAGACAGTCGTAAAGCCGGCTTATCCGATTCAAGAAATCAGCCGCAGTAAAACTGAAAACAAACAGCCAGTTTTGCTTTCCGTAGTTTTATCTCAGTTTACATTGGATGGAACGAGTCGCAAAGATGGCTACAATGCGGCTGAAACTTTTAGTGTGTGGGACGCCGTCCGGATGAAGTTGAAAATTTGACCTAAACCAAAATACTTTTGCTAACTCACCATCTATTTAGGCGTTTTTGTGTGCCGACTAATGGTCCTAAACGGTACCACATTACATATGATATACTTTTAGATAGGATCCTCGATTAAACTCGGAGACATTTTGCCACTCAAGTTTGGATGCTATTATCATGCTTCTGGTCATTTAATTTAAGACCCAGGCCCCCAATGACACATACGGACGAGCAAGCCCTTCACAGCTTATAACCATCATCAGGGGGGTTAATATATCAAAAGCGAACCTGTCAAATTTATACATTGCAACTAAGGCAGGGGCGTTTGTATAGGTAGGGTCGCTAACATTCGGCTTGAGACTTGTTCACCCATCCACTTTCCTGACATGCACTATGTGGATCCCCACTAATAAGAAATTCGTTTTATTTCAAAACTGATCGGTTTACGGGTACGCGAACATAAAAGATCAATGGAATAAGGAAAGTTGAATTATGGGAAAATTATATCAACAAGGCATTGAAGATTGATAGGCTTTTACTAAGATGGATTAAACGATGGCCGCATGACTGAGATTTCTTGCATCCTTTGGTAACGAAGGAAAAATTACATAGAAAATACAAGTTCTGCGGCCAAATACCTCACGGGATTTGAACCTAGTCTAAGAATACGGGATAAACTGGAACGACACACTTCGAGAACGAGGAATCTATGTAACCTTTGGAGTTCAAGAAAATGCCTTGTAGCAAGTTGAAGCGGAGTGTTTGTAAGAACTAACAACCGACTAATATGCAGCATGTTTATAAACGTCCCGAATGCTGCTGATTGCCAGCCATAGAAGTTCAAATTATTGACTTATAACCCCTCAAAATTTTGTCAAGATAATATGATTCGTGTTTTTCCCCTGAAATTCTCATATCCGTCACACGGGTGGTCACATTTGTTAATAACACAGTAATCGAGCACCTGTATGCAAAGGGTGGGACATTGCATGACAGTTTCATGGCTGTAGTGCTCAAATCCTCACAATCTTCGGATCTATGCTGAAACAGTTGCTGTGATAAAATAGCAAAAATATCCCTAAGATTGGATATCACTGGAACAATAGGGCCAATCAGTTTCATATATGCAGCTGGAGTTGCTTGTGATGGTGCATCTCCTGTAAGTTCGTAATATGGACCTCAGTATGTTTAGTAAGATTCCAATGCGTTTTTGTCACGATTCCCCTGTGTGGTAAAATAACGTTACAAATACTGAAATGCCTACTGTGGTTCGGTAAAGTCAGTTTGTCTCTAATGCTGGAAGTAAATTCACAAATCTAGCCTGCCATCAAATGAGTGATTAAACGTTCACAACATACTTTGGAATTCATAAGCATCGCTTTACGGATGGAATGAGCCACAAAGTATTTAACAAAATAAAAACGACAAAACTCCAACTTATTCTTCTCTCACACTTGTCCTATTCAACTCATTTGTATCATTTCTACCTCAAATGCATTTAACGGTACTCCGTTGGTTGGAAAACCTGGTGACTATTGAACTTGAAAGCCGCAAGTCGCTTTTTATTCTACTAAAATCCCAGCTCATCCGCCAACCTCGAAAACCTTCAACAATAATGAAAATAGCAAATCCCCTTTCTGTATGCATTAGACACGATGAAATATCGTCCAAATACAGAATGATTACGAAAACAGTTAAATCAATCCAGCAACGGTCAATGAACAGAAAAAATTTTGCAGTCGACCGAACGAGATTAGAGGCGATGAAGTTCATTTTGGGAGTTAACTACTGAAATGCTTTAGGGTAGCCAGTACATTGTAACAAAAATTGAGGAACTGCGAGTGTGTTTGTTGCTGGGTGATAAATTGCTATATCACCACCAATAAAATATCGTCGCAGAAACCAGTGTACACATTTGACCCTTGCAATAGTTTACATTAGAAGAAATACGTAAACCACAGAAATGACACGTTAGCACACTTATTAGTTGTTTCGTCTTTTACTTATTTTTTAAGGACAAGCTGACAACATGGGTACAGTGGAGGGCACTTCCTACAGCCGATAGGGTCCAATGAGCGGCGGGAATCCGGAAAACTTGAAGGCGAAAATTGGTAAACATTAGTAAATATAACAGGAACTGTGATTTGATAACAATGTTTCTATTTTCCCCTTACGGCTTAGCTTCACATTAGACAGTTCCATGTGACACTAGCTGTAATCGATGGTAGGTTGCTCTCGTTGAAGTGGTTTACACAGAAAATTCATCAAGCTGTAAGCTAGCTACAAAAATGTGCACGAGTCTTATCATAAGTCTAATTCAGTTATGTTTGGGAATTCTACTTCAGGAGTTATTGGAGTCGCTCAATAAACATCTACCGCAGCTTCGTTTGATTTCACTGTTATATTCACGATTATGAGAATAATGCACGTTTGCCTGCAATTCCAATGGGTAAATAGTTACGGTTTGTTCGGACAAATGTTTTGAAAATTACAAACAGATCCCCTCCAAAAACTTGTAACCATAAGCAAACCTTAGCTTTGCGTTACGGAAGTTTTTTCCGTACTATAGAGTAAAGGGTTAATACGACGTCAATGAAAGTCGTTTTTCCACATAGTTACACTCAAATTCTCGGTGATATAATGTCATATTTATGTTTGGATGTGTTAGGTTTTGCCATTTGTTTTGACCTAACAGTCTTATGCACAAAACTTACAAACGGATGGCTATTTTTATCCGAAATTTCACTATTTCGAAAGAGGAGACGAATATAACAGTCAGCATGAACAGTTACACAAAAGCCGACTTTGCTCAAATTCACGTGATGATCCAATCGGCCAAGTAACAATGGTCATCTGAACTCAGTACGGAATACCAACACGTATATGTTATTCTTGATTCACTGAATTAAGGGGAAATTTTCTCAGTGAGACGTACACACTAGGTGTTTGTTGCTATTTTTGGGGTACCGAAACTGAACTTAAATCTTAGTATCCTACTACCAGCCGAGTTGTATTTTTGTCTCTGCATGGTTTTGTTGAACTGCTGTCCATTCATTACTGGCCTGCTATTTCCATTCTTCATGGAATAATTCACCACGTGATGTCAACGCTCAACTCACCATTGAAACCTATGGAAGCACTGTACAGCTAATTCATTCTTTCCATTCACTGGAATCTTTCATTACTGTCAGTGTTTTAGGCTCACGAACTATTCTACCGTCGTTCTAAAGTAAACCCGCTCGATGATTAATTACTAAAAACACTGTCGGTGTGGAAAACCACCAAATCAGCGCCATAACATTCCGACTGAAGCACACATAGAAAAATATCAACCAGTTTTTGGAGACATTTCTTCCGCACTGATTTTCAGGAATTCCGTTTATTATCCACTATTTTTTCTAAACATAATTTCTTATGAATTTCCGCGTGGCCAACTAGCTCCGGGAAGACTACCAACAGACTGGTTTCTGATTCACATTCCGCTTTTGGTTCCGCGCGGAAGTTTGACGTCCATCATCAAGACTTGAGCCGAATGGTGCCAGGAGCTAAATTAACATACTATGTAAATATACTCAGCGACTCGATTTACCTGTTTCGAGAAAAAGAAGCAATGCAACTTCAAGTCTCGTTACATTATTGTCATACATCTTGCCATGTGTATTCAACTGACAACTTGCTACCTTGTGAATGGTTTTGTTACATCAAAAACATATGAGTTATCGAATTTGTGACAATATTCGTACCCCAACCCACTACTGACAGAAGCTAGGTTTATTGCTCATTTGCCTTGAAAATGTACGTGAAACAACCTACTATGAGGTAAGCTAATAGAACAAGACAGAAAGGATTAAGATAGACAGGAGACTAAGAGTGGGACTGGGAATCATGTGGAGGTCACACTAACCATTCCATAAGATTGAAGGGGACGTTGAAGTCTATTTTGACCAGTTCATTAAATGCGGTTTGTAAACTATCACAACAGGAATTACTCATGTGAACTCGTTGTACGATTCTGTGAACAAGATCAAAGAGCATTTCGTCATACCTAAGTGATTTGCATTTCCTAAGGAAATGAATAAGATGGGTTTGTAAGACCAACCATAGAAGATTGGATCACTTGAATTGGTGAACCGATTAGTTTTGCTATTTGAGCACAATTGTTGAGCGCAAGGTTCCAGTGTATTTATTAGGCTAATAAACGTGATATAATGAGAGAAAATACCCAATGTAATGGAAGTTCAATACTCGCCTGATTAGCTATTTGGTGACATCGTCGGAGGAAGCTGACATTTCTTGTTGTCGTTGTCAGTGATTTAATCCTGATGCGGCAGACTCTTGCCGCGGTTAGAGGCGACTTCTAAAACGATTTTCTAGTACACGTGGGGACTCGCACACTGTTACTCTGTAAACTGGAAACTACATGTTCAAAGCTCTGCTCTCGTGGTTCACCTCAAAGAATGGGTGAAATTATGCTATTCTAATTTGAGTGAACCATGCAATAATATTATCATTTAAGTAACATCGCCGTTCCTTTCTCACCAAAACCATTTGATTCTAAAAAGAACTGCACAGTTATACAATCTTAACGCTGGTGAATACTTTAGGAAGTGAGATCATAACCAGCTGGAGGTCAGTAATTCCACATCTGGTTGGTCGACTTCGTTTCTCACCGTTCGTTTCTCAGTAATTATTAGCGCCAGCCAGGCAACAAAGTGTGAATTGGAAACGAGTAAAGCAAAGGTCATTAACACGTTAAATCCACAAAAAGGACTGAGTGAAAAAATACTAAATAAAACATTGCCAGCCGGATCACTTAGTGAAACGTGTGTGCACCTTTCGACAAAGCACTGACTGCTTTTCTGCATTTCGTGAAGCAAACGATTATTTTAACGGTCTCAGATTTTGCAAGGTGAATTAAACCGACGAGGAAAAGTTCATCCTGACTTTCTCTCACCTTGTAAATACGTTTAAGGACTTATTTCCGGCAAGCGTATACGGCATACTTATTCAACTTTGATTCTGACGGACTATGACTGCTGGATGGTCTTAGCTCATGCATGATTGTTCCAACCGGGGATTTCATGAGCACGTGGTAAAATATGGTGAAGGAATGGAATAGCCATTTGGCATCTTGCCGTCCCATGTGACTTCAGTACAGTGATTTATGGTGTGAACGCGATGGGTAGCTTTTAGAGCAGAGTTTGTTTCAACCTAAACTCTTCCTGTATCATCCATCGCGTACAACCGACCGTCAATCGTTCGCTAACCACTTACAATCCGCCAGTCATTGATTACTGACGTCTGATTTCTAGTAGGTCTGGATGTAGACCCAGTTTGATTAAGCGTGAATGATACTGGCGGTTCCGTCCCTTCTGCGCGTCATTCCACTTCACATTTGCTCCTCGTGAAGTGAAAATTTTTGGCAACCGAGAGCTAATATTGAACAGGAAGTTACGTGCTGGTTTGTTCATGATACCATCAGCACTACTTATCACTATCAAATAAGTAGCCTATACACCTTCAGATCTTTGGTGGAACTAGCATCGGTATTGGCAAAGTTTCCACAATCTGGGCGTCTTCTTTCCTTCACAAACTTTCGAGTATTTCCCTAACAAAACAAGTCCTGAGACGTTTTTGTGAAGTGAGTGGACAGAATATTAACAGTTATTCACAGTAAAATCCGTGCCAGCTTGCAAAAGAGTTTTGCAAATTGCTTTTCTGTGAAGTATGATTTCATTTTTCGGGGTATTCACAGTTTCAGTTAGTTTTAAACCGTTTAATCAAAGTTGCAATTACGCTTCGTGGCACTTATTTTCGGCCCTGTAGAAATTCTGCAGAGCAGCTTATTTAACTTGAAAGGGAAATTCAATTGAAGGCCAATTGTTATTTCATCCACTACCGTTGTTTAATAAACGAGGCACAGTTTTGCGGGATTCCAGAGATAGTTGGTGGAGTAGCTTTGACAAGAGTAGAGTTGCTTAAAAGTGTCCCCGGGCATATAACGAAAACTGGAACCACTTGGCCTCTCGCCGATACTGCCGTTAGCGTCAGCTTTCAAGTCCCCCGTTCAACAGCTTTTTAATTATGTGTTCCATGCAAAGCTCACTTTAAGACCGAATGATCTAGGGAGTGTAGCACAAAATCGATGCGCCTTGTATTGGTTTTTATTGTGAATAATAATAATAATAATAATAACAGTCTTACTGGTAGATGTAATACGCCAAAGTTTCGGCTACCGTGGTTAGTCTTTCTCAAGGCAAATTTTACAATCAAATGCAATAATCATTTCATAATCCAACTGCCTGTGGATTTCCACCATCTGTTCAAAATTGGGTGAAATTCTACAATTCCGTGGCAAAGTTTGTCGCTTATTTCATTCCATTAAGATCCACAGATAGAAAAGCCTCGATTTTGTTCCAATCAAATGTGACCACCGACACATCGTTCCACTCGCGGAGCTGTTCCAGTACCAGGACAATTCAATCGAAGTAGTGGCCAACAAGGCTATCCAGTAGTTCACTTCCACAGAAAGGGCAAATAAAGTTCAAAGCCATCACGCAGTATTTTAGCACATTTAACATCATCAAAACTTATCATCTTTGAGCTACTGTTGACTTGGGATCAATTGTAGATTTCCATTATTTTAGTTTCAATTTTAGTCCTGTTTCACACTCGAATTTGAGATTCATGAGTTGACCTTTTCTGCTTATCAGCCTTCTTGTTCGCTGAGAATGTCCTCTTCTTTGATGCATGAACCAGCTCAACAAGTTTAGATTGTTCTAAGTGTACTTGGTATTTTTTTGTTCATTCACAAACCCCGTTAGATGGCCTATGAAACTACGAAAACAAATAATCCACTCAGAATTAATCTTGCCTAAGCTCGTCGGAACTCCGCAGGGATCTGTGCTCACTGCCATCTCACCAGTTTAATCTTCCATTTTGGAAACTGTATTATAGTGCGTAAAAATCAATGTGCTGATTCCCGCAAACCTGGGAACAGTATCCATACAATTACGAAGGACTTGGACGATTCGAATTACACATTTAGTTCGAGCTCCAATGATTTTTCTGGGTGTATTCAAGCCAAAACATTTTAATCGCGATTTGAATTTCGTCACCGCAACAATTTTTTCGTCCGAGAAGAGAAGATAAATATTTTACGGAGTAGCAACTTCGTTGAAGTTATTCATGTTTATCAATCGCAGGTGCCAAATCAAAGAGTTGTGGCATTTTTTCATGTCTTTCAATACTACTTCTAATTTTGTAAAGAAGTGACGCGAAAGTGGAAGCGTCTGCCGTGAGGTTGAAACTACTGCACAATCAAATTTTATTTTGAAATGCTATGAGATGGCCCCAACAGTCAGAAATTATAAAAAACGGAAAATGTGCTTACTTTTTAGCCCTTGGACGGTTGATTCAAGAACCAGAATTGAACGGTTGGCTGTACCATTCATTTGACTTCGAACTGACGCTCGAAAGAGAATTACCTAAGCAAACCTTCTACGTTGTGAAAACTGGATATTTTCAGTCTATTTGGATGTGGTTGTTCCAAAGCTAAGAGCGATGATTTTGAACTCCCTTGGTTAGCGTTTGCATTGACAGGCATGTATCCAATCTTCATTACCACTCGATGAGTTCAACTTGGCAGGTGACTGATAAAATTTTTGCTCCTTGGTCACCAGTCACATCAGGCTTTCACAGCCGATGAATAAAACAGAACGGGTCATCAGACGGAACGTTTTAGCCAGTTAAATGCAGGTTCTATGAGCTGGCTACGTACCACCCCACTGCAATTCGACTACTGTTCACAGCTTTGCTCATTCACCGAATGTTCAAGAATTTTGACCTGAAGATATCTGTGGCGTACAAGTAAAACAAAGTATGGATGTCAACCGGGCAGAGTACTCTCCATAAATAAGAAATGTGTTCCACATCAGCCCATGGGAAAATCTGCCGAAACAGAGAGTTATATCGGGCAGTCAGCTGCAACGCAATAATGAAGAAATCTGGAGATTGCTTAGTTCCAACTGGAGACAGGCGAATTTTGCATTGCAGATGACTGATTTAAACTCGTCTTTTTATTCTTCACTGACATGATGGTCCACTGACTTGGGATCATTTTTCTAATTTTCTTCGATCGGACGGGCTTCACAAATACCCCGTGGCTCACGGAGTGAAAATGGCAACAGGTCATTTACCCATTGTGGTGGTTGTCTATAACTGAAAATCCAATTCATTCTCATCCACTTGCATCACATCCACCGAATTCCGCTCTATATTTTTCTCCTGTAGAATATAACGTTTGTTGACAATCGAACATGAGTCAGGACATTCGGCTCAGGTAATATTTTCAAGGGCCAGCTTACTGCAAATCAGACGAACATAACTTTTGAAGCTGTGCAAAGCCGACAACTAAAATGTGGCGGATAGATCACACGAAACGTGAAGCTAAGAAAATGTACGAACTAGGTGTCATGCACATTGTGGCACCGAAACGGGGCCGATACACCCACACACAAGGAGCGACCCGAAACGGAAATATACCCAATGTATGTTAAGTGCGAAACTCAAATATATCTCCATTGAACTCGAAAAATTTTCTCTAGTTTAACAAATCCAACCAACAGGATATCACACAGTAGGTCGATCTTCAAACGAAGTCCTAGTAAAAATGCATCGGAAATTTGTATTTGCTATCCGGATGATCCTTGGTAGATTTTTATTCCGATTCTTTGGCTGGATTTGACAGCAGGGCGTTGTAATACAAATCGACTCTTGGCACGTACTCTTACCGGTAAGCAAAAGCACG
>LUCM01010546.1:216367-267540 GCA_008360955.1 Fasciolopsis buskii
TGGCAAGTCTGTTGATCAATCAACCGTATATAAACGTGACTTCAGGAGCAGACCTTCCAAAATAGCTCGATCTTCTTCACATATCTGACCAGGATTCTGTGAGAAAGAGGGGAGGGAAGTTGCTATCAGAAGGAATACCGTCAAAGTCAGTGCATGGAGAGATTTGTCATTTAAAATCGGCATTAATTCGGCAAAATCGGGTGTCATACTGCATTCTATACATTTTGGAAAAGCATGTCTTACCATTCTTCATTCAATTTGAATGAAAAGCGGGCCAATAACATACAAATTCAGAGACGTAACGGTTAAACTTCAGCATCTAAGGGTTAACAAATTAATTCGCTTCCAACCACAGCTCACTGGATATCAAAGTGATGCGTACCGACTGATTATATATATATATATATATATATATATATATATATAGCGTAGTTCCAACTTGCAGATCTTAGGTCGTACTCTAGCCTACCGTCTGTCAACTTCTCGGTCTGGTAGCCTTAAAGTGACCGCGGCTCTCTCCGTTTCAATAGTAGGAGAAGTAGGAAATATTAGATGAAAACTTGAGCTACTTCACTAAAACATTTTGCCATCTAATCAAAATTTGAAGTAATAAATGACACGTCTGTGGTCTTAAAGAAGTTGCAAAACCTCCAAATGACCTAAAAGCTGAAATTCTCGAACACACTATTTAGAAATCTCCTGTTCAACCCTTTCCGGTATTTTAACAACAGTTTCAACTTGATTGGCAATTCTTGTGCCTTTGTTCATGTGTGAAAGTTAATCGGCAGCAGTATTCACCACAGGAGAGCAAAGCCCACATTCTTGCAAACAAAATTTTTCGCGGATAATCCTATCTTTCTTTCAGTCGTATGAAGAGTTCCCGCAGAACTGTCCTAATTAACGCGACATGTTGCATACGACTTAGTTAACCTAATCCGCATTAATCCTGTTAGAAAGCTTCTGCTAAATTAATTTGCTCTTAAGTCAATACATTTGGTGTTTCTATGCTAAATCAGGCTAGCTTCCAATAAGACGGTTTACGTATGTCTTCCATCAGCTAACGAATACATATAACTGAACCAAAAAACTGGAAATAATTTTCTTCCGGTGGTACATTGTTCTGTAGAACCAGTAACACTCGTTGCTGTGTCAACTTATAAACTGAGCCGAACAATACAAAATAAAGTACGGCAAATATCACCTTACAGTTGTCTACGATTCGGCTAAGATCATGGTCCCGCAGAGTCATTGGCTAAAACTCGCGTTGAACAGCTGATCAATTAGTAACACGCCTCACAACTATTAGTCAACCACTTCGGTTCCGTGCCCATTCGCTAAAGTTTGAAAAGCCGGGTGCCATGGTTAAAAATAGTATTATTCTTAGCTTTCACCTATGGGTTGAACGATTAATTAATCGCATTTTGCACGTGTGTGTATGGGTGATTTAACGAAATTCAAATGTTTCATTTACCTTCATTGCCTCCTTCACATAGTCCAACATGGGGATACAACGCAAGCCACGACGGATTCGAAAGAAGTGATACGCCCGTTTGATGTAGTCTTCCGGGTCTTTTTCTGCTTGAACTATTAGTAAACAACAACATATATTCATATAGCACAGTTACAACGCAAGTCTTTTACATTGGAATAAATAAAGTTTGACGTCTATAGATGTGTCACTGATAAAGTTCACCGGATTTCAAGGGAGTCAGAGAGCATATAAGAAGTGGACAAGAATCTGCAATCTACTCATGCCACTAAAAACAGCGACTGTATTATCAACAGTTTACAACTGGACAAATTGTATAGCATTTACCTGAACTGACAGCGTCAAGAACGAGGACAGTGAATACCGCGACCAGCAGCATTGAACGCATTTGGCTCATAGGTTGACCAGTTGGTGCTGACCGGGGCAATTCGAAATAGCTTTCCTTCACACCTTCAGTTGTATTAAACTTCCTAGCATAAAAGACTTTCGTTCAGTTACGATGACTTATATACGGCTGATGAGCTGTTTGCCCACTTCTACAATGAATGTGTCAAGACTGGCGTGAAATTTACCTTGTTATTCAGTGGAGAATGAGAAAGGCCGCATGATTCGTTGGAAAAGATTATCGAGAAGGGGCCGGATTGGAATTGAATGTCATCGTGGATACACTCCCGAACTCCGAGTCTTTCGAATCACTCAGTTAATGACTAGACTTAAGCATATACACAAGCACAGACACAGACATGTGCGCCTGGGTATTTCAGGATGCGTCGTGTGTGTGTGTGTGTGTGTGTGTGTGTGTGTGAGCACAAACCCCGTGCGCCTCTTGATCTAGTGTCCACCAGATAAACTCAAACTCGGGATTTGGAGAAGCACCGATTTGTGGTTGACTGGTTGAACCAATCAGAGTTGACACAGCAATTTTTCGACTCTCACCACATCCCCACAGTAAGGTTTGCAAACACTCCGGAATGACTTTTACAGTTGGAAATGAGTTTCTAACACCAGAACGAGAGTGAACGTAGTTTAGACCTTACCATTAGTAATCTTTAATGCAGAAACAAGACACAAAATAAGTCGACGGATTTCGTGTTATTTATCTGATATATCAACACACTGAAAGAATATATTTTAACTCAAAAGATACACGCCTCGATACTCTTGCCTGTCATTTTCGACATGAAACAAACTTCGCTCTACATCATCATCCTGAAGAATTTAAATCAATTTTCTCTCCCGTTTGAAGAACATAACTAAACGTTCGTCTAGCGCAATCACAGATTCAAACAAAACTAACAGTCACGCAAAGTAGGGATTTATTTTTCATTTCAGACATTACCGACTGTCAGATTATCAAATTCTATGGACCTGGCGGATAGACTGACGAGGTATCACGAGTCCACAAATTGTGATCAGGCTAATAGGAGACTCAGTGTCTGGGTGAAACGGATTTGGAACTTTGGCTATCTAAACTAATTCAATGCAAGCGATTCGCGCAGCACATGAATTGCCTTGTACTCACATTTTTCTGTTGACAAACTGCAAGCCAGATGGCTGTTGCAACTATTAAATGCCTCCTTCACTCTTAAAGATTATGGCCTCATAGTAGTATAAAGCCGGAGTTCCTCAGGTTATAGAACGGGTTCTTCAGCTACGGAGTTATCAATTTGCGGGAATCGGATTTAAGATGCAATTAGACTTTCAATCACACAAGTATTATTCCGATTCTACCCAGCGGCTGCCCTGTATCGTAGATACTGTGCTTTCGGTTGATAGATGGACAGGACATCGGTCAACTCAAAAACATTAGAGGTTCGAACTCCCGTAGGCCGCTTTCGTGGTAGACGTAAATTTGCCTTTGTTCGGATGAACATCCCACCTTACAAATTGGCATTTGGTGTGGTTCTCTCCAATTTCACATTATATTTTCTCCATCGCTGCTTTGTTTGAATCCCCCGCCTTGTGTACTGCAACAAGGCAGCTATGCAGCATGCCCTCGCGCTACGCTAGTGCGCGAAGCATGTAACTGAACAGTATCGAAAAGACATTTCAAAAAACCAAAAATGTCGCTTGAAGGGCATTTGAAAATTTTAGAATACACTATTAATGAAGTTTTACGGTTGGAAAAAGGCTTCCCCTAAGGGAATGTTGGAGAAGACCAACACTGCAGGCTATTTGGGCTTCGTATCACTGTTCAACCACTTAGGTAAACAAATCGGTGAACTATACAGTAATTAGTTATAAACTACAAAGGCTGCATTTGCATTCTGACACTCGAACTCTGTGTGCACGGTTTTACTTTACACCTTATGGGGCAGATCTCATCATATAAAGCTTAGTTTACCAATAATTTTAAGCAACAGAGTGGCCTGTCTAAACAATGAACTGAACCGACTACATGAGCACGGTGATTTCGTGGTGAGGATTTTCTATACAACAATATGCGCTCCTGGAAAAGGAGATACGAAATGAACATGTAGAATGTTGTTTGTGGTTATTGCTTTGAAACAGTAGCCTTTCAACCTGAAGATTAAAGGTTTGATTTCTTCCTGTGTTGGTTAGGTTTTCCAATTCTTAGCCCTCTGTTGGTCACGAACTCATTTTTAACAACCAGGAAATAATAACTGTCAAAGATAGTTTTCCACAAATAAATTATTGGCTTCTTCTTACAAATGGGGAGAACAATTTTTCCATTCAGATGTACAATGTCCTCAGTGGTGTAAGGGAAGCGAACGACAGTTGTAAAGCGATTGGCATACGATTTGAATTTGCGCCCTCACGAGGGCCGAAACATTCACTGTTCGCCCAGTAAGTCCAAATTCATTTGGATGCGAGATTTTTGTGTAGACGTCTCCAGTTGGGATCTCCAACCACGGACTCATGATTAAACTACGTTCTAGGCAGAGTATATCTATTACAAAATCTCAAGCACTTCTCACCGGCTTCACCCACCCTTCACATTACAGTTAATGTGCATATTATACGCACAATTCAATGTAATCCCAGTCTAGTATCGTTCAATCTTACATGAGCACCTATATAGTTACCTCTGTATCTTTCCCTGTCCCGATTACCATGATAAAAACTTCCATGGACCAAATCTTTTTCTTTATCCAGGTTTCTTCTCAATAAGTTATGTTTTCACGTCGAACATTTTGTAAAAGTTGAGTTTCATGTGGAAATTTGGCTTCCTTAGACCAACAACAATTACGGATCTCCGTGTTGCGAATGCCTGGGTCATGACATTTTGAGAGTCGGTAGAAAAATTCCTTCCAGAGCATCTGTGTGCTTTGAACCCGAAATATGTATCCGTTGTGGCTGGATTCTTATTCTACTTTGTTAAAAAGATAGGGTATACTTGAAAAACAAGCTTTCATAATCCGTAACAGAAGATTCGGATTACCATGTGAAACTTTCACGTTTGTATGCCGAAGCCTGTTCAAGAAAAAGTCATTTTTCTAGGCAAACATTTACAAGTCCCACTAGGATCTGAATAATCCTGACTCATTCAACAATTTCTTGGTATCGTCTACTCAACTGTGAACAGTTTGACGTTAAGTACGACATATTTTCGCAATCATTATATCATTGTAATGTTTTGTATAGTTCGTCCAAAATTCTGCTCCCGCAGTGGAAGTGCTGAGAATATCGGAACCACAATTTGGCCGATATGACTGTTCTTTGGTTTTGTTCTGATAAAGACTTCCCTTCCGGATTCAGTCTGCTTGAAAACACTGTAAAGACCGAAATCAGACTTTTTCCAACATTCTTCGACTAAGTTGAACTCGGGGAAGCTTGTTGAAAACGACATCACCTTGATCCCAAGGGATGATAATCACTTGTTCTTTCGCGTGAAGGCCCAGAATAGGAGGATTAGAGTGTTGAAATATTGCTTCACTTTTGAGGATTTTGTTTTTGCTAATTAAGGTGAACAATCTTCTAGCGTACAAATTTATAAATAGCAGTCCTGAAATTTCGAATTCATCGAGTCCGCTGTTGTGAAGAGAGAATTCAGAATCATTATTGAGTTCTTCAATGGACTGGCTGTCCAAAGCATTTCTCATCCTGTCCTAGGTGGCCCCTATTACAATTTCAGACGTCTCGGACTGTCAACGCACACTTTACCCTTTAGCAGTTCCACTGATATTCATTGGTTTGTTCATGTATCAAAGGTGAAGGACCAAACTGACACATTATCTACCATGAGCAAAACTCTAAGTGCGCATGAGAACTGGGGAGTTGGCGAAAATATGAACCGTGTTCACGATACTATTTTGATTATGTGATTAGTGAAAAAATATACTCACCTGAATCATACTATGGCAAAACACTAAACAAAATATAAGTAGAAAGGCGTATGGATGCATGCATTATTATAGATTTAGGAGCTTCATTGTGCTACTGCAATTTGCAAATTATTGTGAAATTCAATTTAGGTTGCAGATTCTGATGATTCTTAGGTGTGATATGAATTCGCACATACACAAAGAGAGTGAGAGAGACAGAGCACGTTACGGAGTTGCAACTTTTGATTCGACAACTGAACCTAGGGTCTGTGTCATCTCAGAATAAATGTAATTGATTTCAGTATTTATTCACTTTCCCCGAATCTGTTAACACCAGCATTGTTGGAAGTGACCTGGCACAAAAGTATATCATTCGCGAGGACACTTGGCTAGCAAAAACCGCGTGCAGGCAGCCATTATGATTTTAACCGAAACATGCACATTCGGATGTTGAGAAGCAAATTAGTTCGGTCTGTGAAAATTTGAGGAGCATTTTTCTAGTATTCTGCGCCTAGGCCATCCATCGAACAAGTCCGACAACTAATTCAGCAAATATTTTTCAAATGATCTACACATTTGCATGCTATGGGAATTTATGACAGAGAAATCAATTCAAAACTCGTAACCACGTTCTGCTAACCCAAGCTCACCGAGTTGTTGTTGCTGCATGTAGCTTTTCTCATAAGATCAGATGACGAAAGCTTGACTTAATTAAGTGGGGGGGGGAACAAATCGATATCCAATTTTACTTGGATTCAATGCAGACAGAATTTGTGTTCATCCGAAGCCCAATAGGTACCGGGGAGATTGAGCGAAAACTATCAAGGAAAAGGATATGCTGATCAATTTGTAATCCACAATAGCATTGAAAGAATCAGAAATTCAGGAATTAAAACGTTCGTTCATAGGTGACATCATTGGATCATTGAAACCAACAGTTCCGCAATTTCTGGCGTTTTGTAAAACCATGAGTTCCGAAAGAACAGCCCTTTTAGTTTTTTATTGGTTTCTCAGTGTGTGTTCATTTTAAATAAGAAATGGAATTTTCATTTACTGAATGAGGTCTCCAACCCTTTGGCTTCCGTAGGACAGCTGGAGTGTCGTAATTATTTAATGGGGCGTTGGCATTCTCTCCAAAGCAACTGATCCCATCAAACTGAACGTTGGGAAAGTCGCCAAAAGTTCTAACGATGGTTTTGACAAAATTTTCAGCTTATATGCAGACTTCATGAAAAGGAAGTCTAAACTTTCGTCTGAATAAGGAATTAACTCTAGGAGGCAACTAGGTCCATGAATGGTGACGTAGATCACCGAATGAAATCCAACTTATCCAGATATCGTAGAATAAAACACGATCAGAAGTCCTTTAATTTACCTATGCAAAAGAAAAGTACAAGAAATTGTACATTTCTTCCAGAAGGCGATGATTGCTACTGAAAAAATGCGGTCAATGTTAGGGCAAATTGAAGAGCTCGACTTAGGCTGACGATCATGGAAGAATGACGAACATTGGTAAGATCAAAATGTGCAATCCAGTGGGAGGGAATGATTGAACCAAAAATCTAATCATTTTGTAGAAATACTCGAAGATAATTGCTCAAAAGTTGAGGGGCGAAATTCCTCTGATTTTGGACAAAGTGAAGCACCGCCTACCTTGATAATTGTAATTGCTCTGTAAAGGAAATTCCCAACTGTAGTGAGCGAAAAAGTGTTTTGGAAACTGATCTGCCGGTTACTGCACTCGTTGACTGATGACAATACATGCGTCTATCGCAATTTGGTATACATGCTTAAGTTACTGCGTTTATGTCCAACCGTCTGTCTCATAGCAAAACGGTAACGGTATCACAGATATTGTGAAGCAAGATTTCGTTAGGTAAAATATATTTTCCACTTTTTTGTTAACACATGCTGTGTTGTACTTCATCCTCATTGTGCAAATGTCCACTTGGAACCAAATGCAATGGATACGTCATGTCCAACCTCGAGCAAAGTGCACCACATGATCGTTTCGTACAGCAGTAGATAACAACGAAGAACAGCTAACTGGATTTGTATTCGCTTCGATCAATCAGAAATGACTAGTCGCTTCGATAATGACAAAAGCTTTGATCGTATCTAGCGAGCAAATAAGTTAAAAATTGGTCGATTTACCCTTGTAAGCCACGATGTGCACATAACCAGGATGCATTAGGAGACGGCAAGAGCAAACAAGATTAGTTCACAACAATTTGACCCATGTATTGCTAGAAATTCTGCATCACTAACGAATGACAAACGATGGGTCCGCAACTATCCTTTAGCAGTTTTGTTCACTTTGATGTGACAACCGGCACCTCCAGTACGAAATAACTTTTACCACATTATCCAGGATGTTTATTAATTTCTGCGTCAGTATTTACTGGTTAGGTAGCTCACCAACAACTTCTGGATAGGATTAAGCTTCAGGCCGCGGTATGTTTCTATAATGAATCACGCTGTGGATCCAAGTGTGCCTCTGCCCGATTGGAGTCAAAATGAAAGAAAACTAACCTACGCAGGATGACATGTCTACTAAATTCTGATTGGGTGAAACAGGGAGATTCTTTCGGATACATGGCCGTTTCATTGCATTGACTGTCTTTTTAAAATGATGCGAATAGCTCTGTTTCGACGCGACCGAATTTCCCTTCTCTTTAGTGAATTCCCCTTTGCAATGGAGCACAGCTTATCAGTAACAGTGCAAGTCAACCGCAAAGAAAAGAACTTCTGTCTTAAAACGAAAACCTTAAGTAACTGGTCACATAAGGAAATCACTGATTTCTCCCATTAAAGGCGTCCTCTTAGAATAGTTAAGTCTTTTATTATGGTATGAATAGTGGGTGTGTTTGGTTTAAAACGCTAGACAACCTCAAACAAGGGAATTCAAATTGATTTAGCCTTTTTGATTAGTTAATCATCAACACTCTGATACCAAACGATTTTTACCGCTTCTCGATGACTGCTTCACGTCGTGACAATAGGACAAGTGATGACCCTTATTCCAGGTCATCGGTGAAATAGATCAAGATTCTTCCCAAGTGAAAATTAATAAATCCCAGTTAAGGCAAAATAACCCAGTTAAAAAATACTTATCGTCCTCTTACAAATTCAGACGTAATCTGGGGTAGAATGTTTGATAATCTAAGCGTTTCTGTTGGGCAAGCGAGTTTGTTATCGTTTGTGAATGCAAACTGGCAGAAATTCTAAGACCCGCTCGTAAACGTTTGTGAAAATATATTGCTCCAGTACAGCTTTCTTTTTCATTTGCCTGCCTATCCACCTTGATAACCAGAGCACTCATTTATAGCTGGTCCTACTACAGTCTACGAGCTGATTTGCCGAAGAAAACCTTCAAACAAACTCGAACTATTTGCTAGCGCTTCTGTATATGCAGCAAGTTCTAGAACTATAGGAATATTAATAGGGAAAGTTTTTGAAAGCGTCATGATTGTCGGTATCTGCATTCAAAAATGGAGTTAAAAAGTAACCCATCTGCTCACCGGGTCGAGAACGCTGAAATGGATTTTCTCATTTTTCACGCGAAATCTAAAAGGCCGAAAGTTTAACAGTGGAAACTACATTTTGACACTTTTCCCTTACCGATGGTTTGTGTCGGCCGTAAGCCCTTAATTCCTACAAGCAAAATGAGTCGTTTGTCTACAGCCTGCACGAAATATGCTAAAAGATCCATGCTACTTATAAAAAAATAAGCGAAGTCACAACAATGAGAAGTCACATCACTAAACAGGTTCCGCTTCTTCGTTCCATTCGCCGGCAATATCAGTCCTTATTTATTCATTCTTTTTCTCTTCACACCGATCTGAATTGCTGTCCGCATTTTGTTAGGAGCATAGCCGAAAAACCGTTGCTCACAACAACCGATGTTCATCTTAACGGTTTAAAGTGTGCAGCTAATGTTTTCCCACTAAAAGCATTTCGTGACATTCTTCACTTGTTCGTTTTCTCTGTTCACTCGCCAAACTACTCCAGGCTTGAAATTTAATATCGAATTCGCGTACTCTCTATGTAGCCGCCAGAAAGCGTTTCCGCGATTGAGTAGGATCCACTATTACAAACAAACTGTCAGAAGTGGGGCTTATTTTCCTAAGTTTTATTTCAAATTTGGGTTCATTCTTCGACATATCATGCACCTCTTGCGTCTGACCTGCAGAAGTGGAAAAAACTGAGCATAGGAACATAACTAAGCGTGCACGCACAAAAAACGAACAGACACGTAGGCACGCACAAACTCAAGAGTCCCGACCATCCACTTTATCAACTACCCCGTGACTGTGTATTCTTGTCGCCACAGCAGACGCCATCCCCGTAAGTTGTCCATTAATCAAGAACTAAATGTGGAAGCTGGTGAATTTAACGTCTTTCTTCAAGACCGTCGACAAAACAAGACATAGAATGAAAAGGATAATTCTATAGAAGTTTAACCAGCGATGAATCGCTATCCGTTTCGGGTAATTCAGACTTTCCCTCGGTCTTTGGTAAACGGCATGCAACCGTAAATCACACAAGAGTTCTTATCCGGGTGCGTCCAATGTCGGGGTCGTTGAAACCCAATGACACGTATATGGGGCACAAATCAGTCACTGAACTGCTTAACGGCGTGCACATAATTTTCACATGCAATAGCAAAGAAGCGAATTTACTCTCAGCCACTTTCGGTTATACTGAGTAAAAAAAGTTTAATTGAATTAGCACGTGTCGAAGTCGCTCCTAAGCGGTAACAGTTGGCGGAACCAAAAGCCAAGGTTATAAAGAAAGGTTTGACAAACTCGGTTGCCTTGTGTGACTAACAAACCTGGAATTCATTTTCACAATCCGCCACTGGAAATTGGATGGAGTAAATAAAGGCTACTTGAAAATTGTAGTGCTGTACAATGTACAGAAGCTGTAAACAAATCTGAGGAGGCGAAATAATCGTTAATATAAACGTTTTTCCGACTGATGGTTTCTGCCTCAGTTATGTTTATCTCTCCTTATCCAAGAAGATTAAATTAGGGTACCTAACAAATAGCACAGTGGCTTACCATAGATCTAAGATAAACAAGTAGAAAAAAAATCAAAGTGTTTACCGTTTTTTTGATCAGCTTCAATGATGCAGTTTTTTTGAGACCACAAAGTAAATAATAAAATGGACACTATATGGAAAATAGTGTTTCCATAGAGTTCCGCTAATACCATCTATGATTTCTACTGAATGTTGTTTGCTTTTAAATGCGTGCCCTCCAATCTTCTTTTTGATGAAATTATGTCGGTTTATTCTTAATGTATGAACAAGCATCACACCTTAGCCCCATTTCTGCCACCTATCGATCGATCGGACGCACTTTGACTTGAACCCGTATGCGATAGTCACGTGCAATTTGGCTGAGTTTCGTTAGTTCTAACGGCCCACATCTTGCCACGATTACTTATTATTTTTTTAGTTGCTTCTGCATATGTGGGGGTTATATTTGGGTCAATGTGATGGTCTGTTTCTGGAAACTCTGACTATAGGACCTCGAATTTAAGGCACATTATTTTTGCCTAATTTCTGCCATCTGTATTTAATGTTTATGGGAACAATGAACTCAAGTTCGGGAAAAGATTATTGGCGGCACGGTTCTTAGTAAGAATTTCGTTTAGTATCCTGGCTAAGCTCGAGAGAAAGCTAAATGAATTCGAATTCCAAATTCGAATCATAAAATGGCCCGATATTACAATCTGGAATAGTTTGGTAGAATATTTACTCGTTGTTGTATCTTTGCAGATAACGAAGTGAAATCTTTTGTTAATTTTATTTGCACGCTGCAGAAGATACATTCCTAAATTGTCCCATTTTCGAACGACCATCATTTTTGTCGTTCTTTGCCGAGAAAGATCTTCGTCTTCAGTAATGCATATTGCTGCAAGTCTCTGTGCTCTTTAATCCGGATGGAATCAGAGCTCTGAGTTGACAGCTTGCACAGACAAATAAGACAAACACCCGCGTTCTCACGGATGTGCGACCGGAATAGCAGCAATGAGGGTTTAAAAAGACGAACGGTTTGTCCCTTGCTTATTAAAAAAGGGATTTCTGATACCTTTGTCAGAGTCCAGTTTATTCTTGATTTTCCGTCCCAAATAAGCATTGAGCATTCTTCCGTCACAGGAAGGGATCCTGAAAGATATAATGGGATTAGCATAAATGGGCATGAATTTTGTTATCTCCAAGTGGGCGAGCGATCAGTTGTGCTGTTTGAAAAGATTATATTGGTTTTCACTCTAAAATGATCGATTTGCAACGATATACACTCAGTTCACCTGCATTTTATTTTAATATAAATTGTATTGGTAATTGGAAGGCTAGACGCTGTGTTTGTGACGAAAAAGGAAATAAGAGTATGGGAATAGGGAAAAGGTAACACTTATAAGTCCGCCGTATTAGTTTTGTTTCCGAAAGGACCACGTACATTATTTTTCAGGTAGGCGATCCAGATCGGCTGAGGTCTCCTAATTAAGAAACCTGACGAGGGGTGGGAGGATTCGAGCAATCCGCATTCAGTCGGAAGCACTCCAATGTTAGCCGCTGTACCTTTCTCGATCGACAGCAGAAATTGGTAATTTTCAATATAGTTTACCCATCGGTAATCTCAGCTGTGAAAACCTAATAAAAGTAACTTTGTTTGAAAAACGATACGGAGCAGTGACATTGGGCAGCCCGTATTAACATCAAATGTCTTTCCTGCCATCGTTGGAACACAGAAGATCCGGCTAATTGCAGTTGCGTTTGCATAGAGTGATGTTACAAATATCCTCGATCAACTTTTTTCCAATCGTTTAAAGCAATGGGAACAAAAACATCAACCAGTGTACAAAGATTAGATGCCGAATTCTGGATTGAATTACTTTGGAATATCACACCAAACTGGATGAATTGGCCAACAAAAGGGGATAAAATGAAACAGTTAGGTTGAGCCGCTGCATTCATTCACCAGGATTTTTTCTGCTCGTCGATTAAACTTAGTAATCAGTCACAGCAGAATTTGTTATATTTAATCACGGGGGCTATTAGTTTTGGCTTTCACTAATCGGCTAACGCCTTTCTTCAATCACGGCTTGCACATAATCCTATTAAATGGAAAAAACATTGTTTCATTTAATTTTTCATCTCTATTTACTCGAGACCGCGGTGCACACAAGAAAACAAAGCAGTTTAACCACGATCGGATGCAACAGAACAAGGTTGGCAAACGGACTGTGCGATTATCATCGCTGTCAAGGAACATGATAACAATGACTTTGCCCAACCGACAGATTAAACAAAATAGCATCAAATTACTGATACGATTTGCATTTGTGACCTAACAATTTGTTTTCTCAGTGGCATCGTTTTTATTTGTCTCCGGACTGTTTGACGGCATGGTACCCCCAGACAAGCAGGGTCTGCTCATGGACTGCAATATATAACGCACGGAATTCAAGACAAATGATTTATTCGTGAGCATTTCATGTGCAAACAAAAAATGATTCCGGTCATTCGGTCAGTATTCTGCTTTCGCACAAAGTAGTTCCGGTCTGATGAAGAACGTTCTTCACCTTGAATGTTTGCTAATTGTCATAGGGGAAAATGATGAAGAGGAGTTCAAATTGTCGGCTGGTTGTTCAGTAAGAATTCCTGAATTTTGTTCATGAAAGGATTTCTGATTGCGGTCCCGATTTGATTTCAGATGATGGACGTACGGAGGTAGATGACGGTTAGCCCAGACGAGAGAAAACACTATTGATAATACGGTAAATTGAGTGGAGTCGAAACTCTTCGAAATTACGTCTGATTGAACACAGTCCTTTGGACTTATCACTTGAAGGAACAATTTCGGCTAAGTCTACCTGACTACAATAAATCTCTTACTGGCACGGTAAATATTTCACTTGCCACACCCCGGTGAGGGCAAGTGCTACGCAAAAAGAATTTAGTGTTTCTGATTGCACAGTTTTGTAGTTCATGATTGACATGCATAAGCTGGCCCCGAAAAACTGATATTCAAAAAACTACTGGTTGATTCACAAAGAAATTCGTCTCTGTCATTCACGTTTCGAAAAGTCCATTGTGATGAATACCATGTGCACACGTAATGTGGGCAAGTAACCTGTGGTCCCCAACTAATGTATTCGACCACGGTTCGGTGTAGTTTAGTAGCTCAAAGCGCCGAACGAGTGCATGGGTTACTTCCGACCGAACATAGGTTCAAGTCCCGCCGAGGTTAAAAATTCCTTACAGTAGGGTCCACCCTAAACCTTACCTCCGTTGGAAGATCTGAAAGCATCGTAACATAGTGAGATCGATCGTGATATAAAATCTGACATTGGAACTTAATCGTCGCTAACTTCAGCACAAGAGTTATATTGACTTTTTTGTCCCAGCGACTTATAGAGTTGATCCAGAAATTCACATCAATGGTGGATATTTCTGTCGGCTCCATGGACCACGAAATAAGACGAAGGCCGAGAATAATAATGTTTCTGCTTTTTTGCATAATTCAGGATTATTTGGGACCGCTTTCCGAGTGGATGTTCTCATAAATTAAGACAAATTAAACACGTGCACCAGTGTGCATTAGTACTCCGGGGTAGACGGACTAACTAGTTGTATTATCCTGTGATTTGTGGACAGACGTACACTCACCAGATTAAGTCCATTTCGAATTAAACCAAACATTTTTGTCATAATTTCCAGATAAACCAAAACTTGATAAGGTGATCATTAGCTCAGCCACTAGGCGAAATTACAGTGGGAAATAACTCTCCCAGAATCCCTTCGGGTTCCGCCACTTGTTTGCCTTTTAAACGTGTCACGAAAAATAGACCGCTCTTTAGGTTTCACAGATGGGGCGACCAGGTGGCACTCCACCTTGCATCCTGGCCGGCGATCATTTAGGTCTTTAACCCGTGCGTCATTCACCCGAAGGACGTCAGGCTTGTTGGCCGATCCTGTGTTCCAGGCCTGATCCATCCTCACTGTCACATGACTGATCGTACCGGAACAAGGTGGTTCTGCACTTTTGATGAAGGCCGGTATCTTCATCCCACAGTCTGTGTTGTACGCTGAAAATGTAAGGAGTGACGGTGACAAATTTCCGAATGGTAGTTACCCGGGGATCCAAATTTGGGAAATAAGGCTGTTCACTGCCAACGAATTCCAAGCGCCAAAGCGATGGATCTTAGTTGAGGAATCTATAAAAATAATTATAACTGCCCCTGTCTTGGTCCACATTTCGTTGTCCACGCATAACCTTGGGAAGACTTGATTTTCAGGTACAAATTAAAATTTTACTTGGTCAGACTGTGAATGCAATTTTCTATTCCGGTATGAGAAGGTATCTCTAGCAAAACTGGCTAACAAAGCCTGTTACATAAGAACGATGAAGACGATTTGTTCGATTGGTCCTGTGCTACTTTCAAACAAAAATCCGGAAATCAAGACCGGATACAGCTACTTCCATTGTTTTCTGTAATGGCAGGACTGTGTCAGGCAAGCGTTCCCTAATTGTCAGCGCAGTCACGATTTACAGGTAACACCATTGGTACAGATAGTGTGATACCACTGCACGTTGTTGGCATTAGCCCTAGCGAACTAGCCACGGCTGCGTTGCTGTTCTCGACCAAATCAATCCCAGTTAGTTTCAAACTACTATTACACCGTGAAGACAACAGATTGGGCGGTATCTGGGAGAGCATTTTGTACGATATTTTACTCCCATTGGGACCATTTTTGCGCGCATTGTTGCAAATGGCCAATTACCAACGAGTTGTCTGTCAAAGGCGGATGTGAGAGAAGCTCCCCAGGAAGAACAGTGTCACCTGACCAACTTTTTACTTGTTTTATTACTCCTTGATGCGCAAATCATTTTGGTATCGTTACAAAGCAGTTGCAGTCACAAATGAAAGAACGTACATCAAATTGGCTCAGACATGCGTAGCTAGGAATGGAGTCCAATTCGTTCGACATACGTGTTCGAAGTGAATATTGCACAATTTTACATCGTTCATCAGCGATATGATCCGGTGCGAGTGCCTTAGATTCCATCTATTTTGCCAAAGAATCAGTGTTTGTCACATGGTATTTGATCAGCCAGTAGGGAGCTAAAGCTGCGTTTGTTCACCTAGTTTTCGATTCCGCACCTAGTCTGCTAACACAACAACAATATTTGCAGTATTTCGATGGAATGGTTGGCACTGACTGCCGCTTGCCGATTGATGAAATGACCGACATTAAGAAGGTTCGAACGAGGTGGGAGGCATACAACAAGTTATAACGTTTATTATGACCATCTTTTTTATCTTTTGCTTTCTTCATTAATGAAATAACGATGTACATTATTTTTCAGGAAGGGGGAAGCGACCAGCAGAGGGCTGCCAAGTGGGGAAGTTGACCAGCGGTGGCCAAGATCGTGGCGTTTGGACGAGAAGGTCGCGTATTCGAATCTCGCCACCGCCGGTCAACTGCCTCACCCGATCACCCTCCACTGTCTGCGAAAGGATTCGAATCCGCGACCTTCCTATCCAAATGCCACAATCCTATCCTCTTGGCCACCGCCGAACTCATTGTCAAACGGGAATGAGTGATTGCATGGGATCGCTAGTTCCGTTTGTGTTGGTGTATTGTCCCTCCGTTTGTCTATTCATTCTGCATCGCGGGTCGTGTTTAGATGACGTAATGTTTATCAGTCTCAACATGCCAACTGAACGATTTATTCGTGTGGGCGGCTTCGAGAATCAGTTGCTCCCCCCTTCCGCTTGTCCGGCTGATTACCTTTGCGTTGTTGATGTTGACCTCAGGGCATGTTTGTGCACAGGGGTTCCATATATGCAAATTTGGATCAGAGCAACGTAGAGCTATGTTCGTGCAAGCGTGTACGTTATTGTTTACCTGTCTCACCGACATGCTGTTCATCAAACCCGAGGCATGGAATGGCATAAACTACTCGTGACTGGTCGTGCTGGTGGACACGATCACCTCCGTTCAACAGAGCAGATCTCAATGTGTCGGTCGGTTTGTGAGTTGCATCGCTGAATGTGTTGGGATCCACGCCAAGGTCAAAGACTTCAAATTTGAATCAACTCTATCGTTGTCGAATGTTCGAAATCAAATTCTTTACCGAAATTGTCTTGTCAGCAAGATTTGCGACCCATGAGTTTATCCAGCTGTTTGCGCTGGTGCTCAACGAATTTAATTTGCCATCTGAATGACCGTTTATAAATCGGGACATTACATGTGCGTTACCAGGGTTTCAAAAGCAATCTCGTGCAGCCGGATGCTGTTAAACAAGAATTTAAATTGCTTTGAGATTAAACATGTGCATTCCCGGAGGTATGTGGGTGCGCGTTATGCTATTTTGATCAACTCCCTTTATCTGCCGTAATAAGCTAACCGCTGCGATGACAGTGGACCGATAACACTTCGGAAACCTTTCACGGAATGCTAGGACTTACTTTGGATCTACAAACCTCGACCTGAACAATCGTGTTCAACAGAATACGGATTACAGCATAATAAATCAAGTTTTAGTGAGAAGCAAGTAATCGATCTCAACCAATCCAGAGACCTGACAGTCATCGCTTGAGCTCCACTACTTTGATCCCTCCTGGATATTCAGTGTGTACCTAACCCTCTTGCATATCCACCAAATCTCGGTCGTACACATCAAACAAACCCACCCGCACAATTCCAGTTACCGTACACAGCAGAGATTTCTTTGTTTAAACATGTCTGGTACTCCGTAAACATGCTTGTAACCAAATGGTGCCACCACATATCTTCAGGGATAAATAAGTCAATGGTAATTTCGTTTGGGTTTCTTTAACATGCTTTTTGCATCTAAACAATTCAGTAAGTAGCAGTTGGTCAAATATCATCAAGTTTGACGAATAACCTTGACAAGAAAATAAGGGATTCCATTGCGTGTGATGGACAGTTTACTTCAGTTTCTTCAACTAAAAATCCGAACACTTCGTTATCGAAAGTTTGGGTTGGGTCACTGTCTAGTTGAATGATAGTCGCTAATGCCAATCCGTATTCATTTGGGTCAGCAAGTGTGGGTGGTCTAACCCATGTGTTGTTTGGAAATCCCGAATCTAGGCGCAGTCTGTGTCAATCAAACATTGACACACTTAGGAATATATGCTTTTGGGTGCCTAAGCTAAAGAAAAGTTCAACCCTCTCACGTGTAGTCTTGGGACTATGAACGTGTCTACGTATGCATAAGGAATACGAGGTCCTAATAGAGATAGAAGGTGGTCCATAAAAAGTTAAAATGCTGACAGCCCACAGGCAATCAAGATGATTTCGATTTTCGAGTTTTTAAAGAATATTTCTATCGGTGGCGATCTTAAGAGATGACGTAGCGTGACACAAAAACTCGGAGGCCTTACAAAGCTTTATTATTTATGCTTCAGTAACAAATTGTGTAAACCAGTCTACTAGGATAGAAATTAAATGAGCGAATAATCCGTTATTTGACTGCCCCTACAGCTGATGGTTAGGTTTCTGATGTGTTGTTTTGGCTCCGTTTATCGGCTGGTAGATTCAGTTCCATGTTACCACAGTTCTGTTAAACCTTGATCTGATTAGCGGATATGACGATCTCATAAACCGGAACATTTCTATTACTAACCTTTGTTAAGAGTTTCCTTCGGCTGGGTCAAATCGAAGTATTGATCCGACTATTTCAATTGCCCATACCCGTAAAGAGAGGAGCCACCTACGTGGCCCGGCCGGTTTGAATTCCGGCTTTCCTTGCACCAGTCGAACAATGAGGGAAATGTGATTAACGCTGACACGCTTGGTCACCTACGGACTTTTGGCGTCGCTGCAAATGGCTCACGGTTCTAGGATAACTAGTACGGAGAGGATGAACTCAGTCACTTTGATAACTTCCAAACCAAGGATAGTTGTCGCTTTTGATTCTAAACGCAAATTGTCAACAACCGTTATTCATTCCTAACAAGAACCATGTTCAACTGCGCTCAGTTTTTCTAAATACTAGAAGCTGCTTCCCCAAACAGTATGGAATATAAAAACACTTTTTTGCATGCACTTTAGTGCTCACTTCAGCGCATACAATTGATCATCTACAGTTTGTGATGGCTAGTTAGACGATACGAGGATTTTTAACCCAACCTAGTCTAAAAGTTACACATATGAACCTTTCCGCCATCTGCGGAATTTCCCACTAGCAAGAACATAAAGCGGCCTGACCTCATTCCTGAAAAGCAAAACACTTTTTGTTAGCCATAATAGACGATAAAATCCAAAGAAGATAAAGGATTGGACATCTTCCAGAATCAGGAGCGAACATAAATTCGGCTTGAATCATTCAACAAACACCTTCCAAACATCAGTTATTTGACAACCGTAAACCATGCAGCGACACCTGTTGTAGGTAAAGTCTAGTAGAGAAAATTATGGCTTATCTCCAATCCTCTGCATGTTTTGAATACATCTGACCGCCAGCGGTAACCGAACATCATTCCGTCCTCCTCTCACTGTGTTCCGTAGTTGATGATCTGAGCCCAACGAGTTTACCAGATAGTGTCACTCTAATTTTCCATTCGGTCACTACTTTCCATACACGGTTCAGATTATCCGTTTATTACAATGGACTTGTACTGTATTACCAAGTTTTCCAAGAGCTGTGAAATGTCATCTTCGGAGTTCAGCATTATCCACAAGTGACAGTGGCTAACTAAACTGCATCACTCAGATGTATTCAGCAAAATCCTGAAATATCGGCAAATTATATTCAGTAAACTACTTAATTTCGTTGTCTTTTAAAAGTGATTCAAAGTGCACTACGAAAAGAAGTTGATTCAAAAAAGAAGCGCGCGGTTCCGTGAGTCGAGAGCTCAGCTCATAGAACCGATATTAAAGTACCCCTAGTTGCATTTGATTAAAATATGGCAGCGAATGCGCCAATGTGACTAACAGAAGACTGTCTCGTTGCACCTCAGGACACGCGGTAATACATTAGACTTAAACAAACAAACAATGTCGAGCAGTTCAGTTACTCTGTAACTACTCGACTGAAGATTCGATAAGCAATCTAGGGAGACTGTAAACAGGATAGAACGACAAAAGATCCAGCGGCTACTCCAGGTCACCAAAGATATACCGTTTGGACAGTTCAACCCTGATTTGTCCAGAGAGCAAAAATGTGTCCAGTCTACAATTTCCTCGTTGGGATAATCGGAGCCTTGGTTTCCGATTTTCTTTGGCCCATCTGTCGTAAATTTTCATTTAGTGCATGTGTCCACTGGCATGTTTGCTTGCCCAAATGGTAATCACAGGATTAGTGGTAAGTTAAATCAGTTGGCATGAGACGAGAGTATTCAGGTCTTTCCGTCTAAATGTCGCACTTTCTTCAGTTTGCAAAACTTACCACAGATGAAGACCACCCAAAGCTAGTTGTGTTAATGGGTTCTACAGCGATAGACAACTGAGACTCAAACTTTTATTCTATTCTTACTTATGTAGGCGGCCGCTGATTGGTTATACCCAAAGGATAAGATATTTTATTTTAGTAAGTTGTCATGTGCCCTCGCTATAGATTTGTTAAAGTAGAGCTGTTTTAAAAACCCACTTAGCAGAAGGTTTGCGAATAAAAGATAGACAAGCAACAAGTTCAAAACCCGCTGGTCAAGTGTTTTCTCAGCTCGAATCACCTGACTATTACTAAAATACCCTTGACTCTCTGATGGAGAAGTCAGAAGCAGTGGTTCGCAAAAGATGAATAAGTGAGTAGACGAAATTTGTGGACAACGGGACTACTTGTCTGTCCTCCCCGAAGTATAGCGAAGTGACAATTCCAGATACGAACAACGCGGCATCCACTGGCGATTAGCCGTTGTTTGCTGCAGCAGGAAACTTAGAGATCACTGAACAAATATAGGCACACAGTACTTCGAATACCGAATAACCACGAGAGCAATAAAACTGTGCAAAGGAAAATGGATTTTGAATTAAACAAAGGAAGGAAAAGATAGAGAGGTGGATAGAAGATAGATGGACACAAGCAAATAGATAGATAGGCAGATAGATAGATAGATAGATTGATTGATAGGCAGATAGATAGATAGATAGATAGATAGATAGATAGATAGATAGATAGATAGATAGATAGATAGACAGATAGATAGATAGACAGGTACATGTCCATAGGTTGATGGGTAAATAGAACGGCGTGGATAGATAAATAAGCACATGCTGTGGAAATGCAGCTTTCTTTTCTCCCGTTCGTTTGATCGTATTTACGTGACCGACTCAAGTCGTAATATCTTTTACGTTTTCTTCCGCCATAATAGATACGTTCAACCGGTCAACGTTTTGTTGTTCACTCGAATTCGGTTGATGCCCCAAAAGGACATTTTACTCTGCTGTTCCAAATACGAAATACTAATTCCATTCTAAGAATTTGAAAGCAGATGCGGATTTTCCGTCTAAACATATTTTCGGAATAAACATGAAATCTACTACAAACTTGTCCATGGCAGGAGATTATTCGGCTGGACAACAAGAAGCAGATTTTGTATGCGATATACGCTTTTCAATCTATGGCTTTGTCAAGCTTCCGAGTCTACAATTTCCATAACAAACCAGCCTGAAGAAAAAGACCATCAAATCAGAAGGACAAATGTGAAAATGCTTAGGTATTTATTTGGCCAAAGCTGAGCCCTGTCGTGTTTGTGGTTCTTGGCACATATTTCTTGTCCACTTGAAGTCTGGTCACTGAAGCAAAGTTCAACCTCTCTCTCTCTTGAACACAGGAAATGCAAATATATCAGCACCGGAGATTATCAAAAGTGATGATCAATTACATTGGTTAGGTGGATGGGAACCGTCAGGTCACCCCTGAGGCGGATAATTGAAAAAAAATTGCAAATGAATTACTTTTCCGAAAACAATTAGCAGTGGAAGATGGGACAGAACTGCTTGGAGCACAAAGATTACGAAGTCCAATGTTTACGATAAGTGAAGATGATGAGACCAAGTTTAACACTGGGATTTTTCAGAAATCACCGTGCCGCAAGCATGCCTTATGGGTACACGGTCGTTCTGCCTGACACACGGACATGGTATACGCGTGCACCGATTGTTTTCATCCAGGAGCGATCTGGTCAGCTATTAGTGGACCAATATTTTACCTGCACGTTTTTCACTCCCTGTTAGACTGCATTCTGTATTGGTAAACGTACTACTTACTTCCCTGCAATGTGACAGAAAAGCAATGTATTTTATGTGTAACTTATTGCGAAACCATTCTATCTGGGAGCCAGCAAAGGTGAGGACAGAAAAATGCCCCTGTGGTAGTAGATTAGACAAATGGGTTTCGCAGTGCCCTAGTTACTGGGCCCACCAGTTAAAATTGTATCAACAATCGCCGCAATGTTTTCTGTTTGAAAATCTATCATTCAGTGCAAAAACTGAACGATGCTCCCCCGAAAGTATGAACTTTCATCTTTTTGATGGATCTGCTGGACACGAAACAATTCCGGAATAAAACCAATATAAAAACTCTAACTAATCAGTTGGTCCCGTTGTATCCATATGTGGGTTCCAATCCCTCTGAGTTCAAAAATTTTTCCAAATGGGTCCATTTTAGATTAATTAAAATTCACAAAACCAAACTTCAAAAAGCTTTCGATTGTTACACAGATAGAGTTTCAACGAGTCAAAAAGGAACTTATTGACAGTTTGAGTTGTGGATATGTAGTAAAGGTAGATATAGCCTTTGTTCGAGATAATTATCTGTGGAATGAAGAATACACTAGAGCCTGATTCCGCTGGCCGATTTGCGGAATTAAGTTTTGACCATCTTGTTACGTTAAAGTTCCGGTTTTGAAATCCATGCATAGCAAGGTTCATCATAAGTGACTGCACGTGATGAAATGAGCTCAAATTCGGTATCCTTTTGACCGCAGAACAGTATGACAAAATTAGAATTAGAATGACATCAAAAGGTGAGATGTTCGGTCCACACATTCACCGGATTCTTTTCTTCACAGAGAACGTTATAAGAAGTCTGTAGGTCTTTTTGATCACCAGCTATGTGACTGATTCAGTTCTTCCACCAATCAAGATACTGCATTTCTTCAAACTTCGGCAGAACACTCGAAAATGAATTTGGTTCGAGCAGAAGAGTAACGCTGGCCACGAAGTCATGTGGTTGCAGAGTTCCGACATGTATTAGAACTTCACAAAACATTCATTTTACAATGGGAATGAAAGCCAAAAAATAGGACGGATTAGCAAAAGTACTGCCCTAGTGGAAATGAATAATGCATTTTATATCAGGTTAGATCAACCGAAATGCACGAGCACCTAGATATTAGGCACACTTTTGACACTGATATTGAGCACGCAACATTAGCATTTGAAAAACCGTACCCGTTTTAGCTTAAAGTCCAATAAGCCGTGTTCCTTTTCACAACCAACGCTTTCTTCGTATAAGAATAGTAAGAATTGGCCGTTCCGAGCAATTGTTCATTCCGTTTTACGCACTAAGGAATATATCTTGACCTAATCTATTGCCTTACTTAGCATTGATGGTAGAAAAAATTGATTGTAAGATAACTTAAAAGTTGGTCCCATTGATCAGTTGAGTAGAACGGGAGAAGGCACAGATTGCTCAATGACGGCTCGTTAACTGACGTTAGAATAAAGCGTGAAGTGGCACAGTGGAGAACAAACGGTGTCCACAAACTGGAAAAAAATTTGGCGAAAGCCTCCTGGTTAACGCCAGAGCAGGCATGGATGTTAGGTCAAGGGTTTTTACACACAGTAGTCGCTTCACTCTGCTGATCGCCAAAACCGCCTCCCAAAAAGGCCAAAAATCTCGGATTACTGTTCCGTAGAATCACTTGAAATGCTTCTCCGGGGTCAAGTTCGTGACCCAAGGTCATAAGTTGTTTCAAGATATCATGATAATCTCTGACTATCAATAATGTACGTTCGGTCAGAATTTTGGTAAAATCGAGCATTCACTTACCCATTGGAAACGACTTTTTAGGTGCGGAACGACAAAGCCTCCGTCTATTTGCATCTGTAGGTACACAGGCGACCATTTGTGTTAGTCCGAATGCAAGGAGTAAAATATAAGAACAACAAATGTAACGCTCTGAAACAATGCTCAGTAGGTAAGTCTCCAACTGCCCGCGATTGATGAGAATTCCGGCTAGGTGAACTGCAAATAAGTAAACATAGGCACTTTTGAGGAATCTATTGGAGGGGAAGACACAAGGCGTCCTAGATTGAGAAGATCAAATTAAACAGGAAAGAAAGGATCCGTAAGACAATTCCGAGAAAAGTTCACCAAACGAAATAAATAAATGCAATTATAAAAGAGTAATTGATATAGTGAAATCCATTTGCTCCATCCAGTTTCTTCCAGAATTCTACTTTGTTAAAGGTCCGAAAAATTTCATGGGCAGTAATACGAGGTGTACATGCAAACCGCGGGACAGACTACTCCAAAATTAAGTACCTAACTGGAGTTATGTTGACACCATTCGAGATATCAGAGTAAGGTCGCTTCAATGAGACTGAATTCCGCAAAAAAGATGAGAGATATTTTAAAAGTACCCGTGTGAATCTATTACCTCACAATTGGGAACGAAAAATCCTAGTATTTTAGAAGCATTTATTATTCATTTCTATCCTAAGAACGGAACAAAACTGTAGCTGTTTTTAACATGAAAACTAGCAGCTTCCATTTAGCACATAAATGTAACTCAAAAGGGACTGGCGATATTTCACGTATGCCGTGAAGAACCTGTCATCAAATTACGTGTTACACTAAAATACTACTTCGCTGTAAGCCAGAGAACGGAACCAGCCAGCCAGAACTGTGGCGACACGCAAACGAGGAGTTCGAATAAGCCCCACGTACCATTGGCCCGGACAATTAAGCTGGCCCTCAGCGTTAGCGTCTTCCGGAGCTATTCGGGCAATCGTCTGTTGGCCTGTTACAACAGAATCTCCAAACTGAAATAGAGATCCATAGGAAATCTGAGTGTAGGCCGATCAATAAATTTGCCAAATCTTTCGATGGGTTTTTCCTTGCTCTATTTAAAAGATAAGCAATGGAACTGGTCAGAGAACTCCAAGTTTTGTTCTCAAAGATCTGGTACTCCGCGTATGTTGCCTCCTCGTGGATTGGAAGGAGTCGATTTTCGTCCCCTGGTTTTTAAAGGTGTATTTGGACTAGTGACTGAAGCTAACGGTGGGGGTGTGTGACCTTAATTCGGATAACGTGAAAGGTGTTTTCGTCCGTCGTTCTTCGCGGGTTGCACAACACGCGTGAAGAGCAAGCTTGTGAAGAAGAGACTGGGTTTGGGGCTGGTTGTGGATCTGTTGATCAAATCTCTACCCTTTGACAGGTGTTAGACCACTGTTTCACTTTCGAAAGGCGATCGAACGACGTGTTTTTAGACATCCCCGCAGCCTTTGATTCCGTTGATAGGTGTGCACTATGGCACTGTTTGTTGAAGAATGCAATACTTGGTGAAGTATGTGTCGGTCCTCAAAGGGTTGCACCGTCATTCATCAGGTTGGGTTAGGGTTTATGACGAGCTTTCGCCACCGTTTGTCGGCTCCAGTTTGACTACGCAAGGTGTTCTATATCCCTATTTTTTCCTACTTTGTCACAGAAGATATTCTACAAAACGCTTTATCTGTTCCTTTAGACGGTGAAAATGAACTCCTCTCACGGAACGGGGATTCCGTTTCAGAGTATGGCGATGATATCGCCTTGCTGAGTGACAACGCACCGGCAATTCAACGTGCGCTGGACCGCTTTGGCGATCGCGATATTCAGATACGGTGTGTGCTTTGCACCATCAAAGTAGGAGGTACTTCTTCAAAACTGGCAGGAATCTGTGCCTGCACTCACCGTTTGTGGTGATCAGTTAGAGGTAGGTAATAGCTTCGAGCACCTCGGTAGACTGATCATACCTGGCAGAAGTGTTGGGGAGGAGGTCACATCACGAATTGTGACAAACAGAGCAGCTTTCGCAAGCCTAAGTCACTCGCGGCACCTCCGTGGTATCCGGCTTTTCCTCGAAGGCAGGGGGGGGGGTAAGGAAAGCCGCAGTTCGTCGTGTTCTTCTTTACAGTTGTGAGACCTGGCCCATACATTTAGTGGATGCTCGGCGACTTTCTGTTTTTGATCACGGATGTCTCCGAAGCATTACTCGAGTCTGACGGGAGAAGTGGGTAGGCAATGACGAGGCTGCGTGATCGTGTGTTGGATGCAGATTGTTGTCCTTTGACTGAACTGGTCGCTCTATATCGCCTTCGGATGTAGATGTTTGGACAAGGGAGCACCGGGTACGCATATCTGTCGAGCGACAATAACCACGAAACCGGTCGCCTGTGCTTCCGCTGGAAAATTGTTTCACGCATCCCAAGATTTTTTTTTTTTTTTTTACTACTTGCTTGCTCTTTATAGTATAATGTAATGTTAGACTCCGATGCTAACTCATTGACAGTAGGTTTATTTTAAGGACCCTGCGGAAGCCTGTGACTAAATGGTCTAGGTCTCAAGATAACAGGAAGATGTGAAGGTTACGTAATCCTATTTGGACTGGTAAATGACTACTTAGTTTGTGTCCTTCGAATGAGCCTAGATATCCCAGGATCACAACTCCCACTAGCCCCAGATGCTGGTGCGCATGCAGCCTTATTTTCTTTCCACCTGTGGAGAGATTTGAAAACTAGCCTTCGTCCTTGCCCTTGCATTTGAAATTTCCGTATGAGAATGCGGTAATTAGGATTTTCTCAGCAGAGGTTATCTGAGACATGTTGCCCTCTTGGAGCATTTTGAAGGCCGCTCATGGTTAGTAGGCAATTATCATCGTGATGCACCCACCCCCAACTGTCTATACCCTAGGAACTACTAATAAACTGAAAACTTTGACATGATTCATGTCATTTATTTTCAATACAATGATGTTGGCACACACTGTTTTTTTGTTTCCTTTATCTTGCTGGCTGTTTTCGTCTTTAACCAAGATTCGAGTGATACATGAAGACTACACAGAATGGCGTAATGTGCCAAGTAGTATCTGGATGCGTGAACAAAATTTTCCCGGGAGCACACGAGACCGGTTTTCGTGGTTTATTGTCGCTCGACAGATATGCGTACCCGTGCTTCCCTTGTCCAAACTCTACAACCGAGGCGACTATCAGAGCGACCAGTTACAAGTCAAAGGACAACAATGGGTTGCATTCCACACACGATTCAGCAGGCTTCGTCATTGCCTACCCACTTCTCCCGTCAGACTCGAGTAATGCTTCGGAGACATCCGTGATCAAAAACAGAAAGTCGCCGAGCATCCACTAAATGTATGGGCCAGGTCTCACAACTGTAAAGAAGAACACGACGAACTGCGGCTTTCCTTACCCCCCCCCTGCCTTCGAGGAAAAGCCGGATACCACGGAGGTGCGCGAGTGACTTAGGCTTGCGAAAGCTGCTCTGTTTGTCACAATTCGTGATGTGACCTCCTCCCCAACACTTCTGCCAGGTATGATCAGTCTACCGAGGTGCTCGAAGCTATTACCTACCTCTAACTGATCACCACAAACGGTGAGTGCAGGCACAGATTCCTGCCAGTTTTGAAGAAGTACCTCCTACTTTGATGGTGCAAAGCACATACCGTATCTGAATATCGCGATCGCCAAAGCGGTCCAGCGCACGTTGAATTGCCGGTGCGTTGTCACTCAGCAAGGCGATATCATCGCCATACTCTGAAACGGAATCCCCGTTCCGTGAGAGGAGTTCATTTTCACCGTCTAAAGGAACAGATAAAGCGTTTTGTAGAATATCTTCTGTGACCAAGTAGGAAAAAATAGGGATATAGAACAACCTTGCCGTAGTCAACTGGAGCCGACAAACGGTGGCGAAAGCTCGTCATAAACCCTAACCCACCTGATGAATGACGGTGCAACCCTTTGAGGACCGACACATACTTCACCAAGTATTGCATTCTTCAACAAACAGTGCCATAGTGCACACCTATCAACGGAATCAAAGGCTGCGGGGATGTCTAAAAACACGTCGTTCGATCGCCTTTCGAAAGTGAAACAGTGGTCTAACACCATGTCTCAAAGTGGTGAGATCGTTGATCAACAGATCCACAACCAGCCCCAAACCCAGTCTCTTCTTCACAAGCTTGCTCTTCACGCGTGTTGTGCAACCCGCGAAGAACGACGGACGAAAACACCTTTCACGTTATCCGAATTAGGTCAAACCCCCTACGGTTAGCTCAGTCACTGTCCAAACCCTTTTAAACACGGGGACGAAAATCGACTCCTTCCAATCCACGAGGAGGCAACATACGCGGAGTACCAGATCTTTGAGAACAAAACTTGGAGTTCTCTGACCAGTTCCATTGCTTCATCTTTAAATAGAGCCAGGAAAAACCCATCGGAGATTGGCAATTTATGACGGCCTAACACTCAGATTTCCTTATGGATCTCTATTTCAGTTGGTAGATCTGTTGTAACAGGCCAACAGACGATTGCCCGAATAGCTCCGGAAGACGCTAACGCTGAGGGCCAGCTTAATTGTCCGGGCCAATGGTACGTGGGGCTTATTCGAACTCCTCGTTTGCGTGTCGCCACAGTTCTGGCTGGCTGGTTCCGTTCTCTGGCTTACAGCGAAGTAGTATTTTAGTGTAACACGTAATTTGATGACAGGTTCTTCACGGCATACGTGAAATATCGCCAGTCCCTTTTGAGTTACATTTATGTGCTAAATGGAAGCTGCTAGTTTTCATGTTAAAAACAGCTACAGTTTTGTTCCGTTCTTAGGATAGAAATGAATAATAAATGCTTCTAAAATACTAGGATTTTTCGTTCCCAATTGTGAGGTAATAGATTCACACGGGTACTTTTAAAATATCTCTCATCTTTTTTGCGGAATTCAGTCTCATTGAAGCGACCTTACTCTGATATCTCGAATGGTGTCAACATAACTCCAGTTAGGTACTTAATTTTGGAGTAGTCTGTCCCGCGGTTTGCATGTACACCTCGTATTACTGCCCATGAAATTTTTCGGACCTTTAACAAAGTAGAATTCTGGAAGAAACTGGATGGAGCAAATGGATTTCACTATATCAATTATTCTTTTGCAGTTTTCCCTGGTTATTTACATAAACGAATCATTTATAAAGGGCATGCGGCCTGGCAATCCCCAGGAAATCTTGCTTGAATGCATGTCGCTCCCGCGTGCTATGCTATCTTATTCCCGGTTTTTTCAGGTAACAGACCGATTTCCAGCTTCTCATTCCCACCAATCTCTCGATTATGACATACAAAACATTTCGAATAATATTT
Organism: Fasciolopsis buskii; assembly: GCA_008360955.1. Lineage (NCBI taxonomy): Eukaryota > Metazoa > Platyhelminthes > Trematoda > Plagiorchiida > Fasciolidae > Fasciolopsis > Fasciolopsis buskii. Next base: position 245,529 of record LUCM01010546.1, read on the forward strand.
TTTTTCTGCTTCTTATTTTTCGCTGTATCCCTTCTACTCGAAGCCTAAACGACAATTAGTCCGCCTTGTGTTGGAGAGATATAATTTTTATTTGGCCCAAGGCGAGATCCTTATCCAACGTACACCTTTTTAGGATGATAAAGCAGAAACTATCGGCATGAAAGGCTTAAGTTCAATATTTTCAAACCGGTTCTGTCTGTTTAAATTCAGAGCACATCGCTCAAGTGGAATTTTAATAGGATCAACAGAGTAGCAGCTCGCATGGACGATCAGTCAGTGCCAGACAGCGGCAGGTCGGAAATAGATGCAAGACCGATTATAACAGCTCGGCCCCGTTCCAGGGTAAACCGAGCATACAAACGGAGGGGAAAGTTCCTGGTCGGCAGGACTAATTATGTATACTTCGTCTTTAGACGTGTGAAGAGCGGGAGTCACAAAATTAGCATAAAACTAGCGACGTTCAAATTCCTCTCCCCTGTAGAATCAGTACAATCACGCAATCTACTTCTAACCGGTTTTCGTGATTCGAGGCTCTCCTTGATCATCACGCACCGAGGACACTGAAAACGGAAGGAAATAAAAGTACACGAGAAATTGGTTAATCTGAAGGCCTTACCAACTGTCTTTCGTACTAGTTGTCTTCTGATTTCTGTTCTCTAGTCCAACAAGGAATTTAAATGTTTCAAAAAACAAAATTTTTACCATCCCGGCTGACCGCCAAAATACAGTGTACAAACGGTGTGGCGGCTGGTGTTTTGTAGCTTTGATGAACAAAGAAACAGCATGTAAGTCTAGTAGAAATAGAACCTATTATAGCGAGTCTATCACCCTGAACACATTTGGGCACCTTGTGTGTTCTAATTTTTGATTTGTAGGGACCTTCAATAAGACAAACAGGACTGAGAAGCAATAAAAACACCGAAGCAAACTGTAATTGACCATAGTTTGACTTTTGTATCGCACAGTCACGTGTTGCCCTCCGTGGGACAGTACGGGCGGTTGAATGGTGCGCGGTTCGTGTGGTCGGAAAATCAGCGCTTACAACAGCATTTTTCTTGCATTTCTAGCACAAACACGCATTCTTGTGTTAACAACACTTGTTGGCGCCTGGAGTTGCCAAAGGCGTTTTTGTAATAAAGGCCAATTAAAACAATTAGAATATATCCTGAGTGATTCAAGTAACCGAAAGCGTTTTGGGTAGTGTCCCTGGTGTAATCAGCGAGGTGATTTATGTTGCCAGCATAGAATTCATATGGAATTTTTAACGTAATAATAACAGAATGACTCAAACGAATCTTATTTCCATTGATCGGAATCGACAGAGTTATCTAAAGGCGCTGCAACAGCATGTCATCCAGTGAGTAATGTTCCCAGCATAAACATTGATGTTTCAACAAAGACCGACAATATTGTTTTCACGACCGAAAAGGACTGATGCCAAAATCACTTAAATTACAATCACGAGGAGGACGAACAAAAAACATTAAGGGTAACAACAACAAAAACAACAAAGAAACTGATCGATGGCTCTTCTTACTGGAATTAAATGCATCTAAAGGGTTTCATAGTCACCAGATTGCATTCGATTGTTTCAGTGAAGTGATTAGAGAAGTGGCAAGTTGCTCTCTCGTCAACTCCGTCAAAAGTTACAATCAGCTGAAACGACCATTTTGTTTCTGTTTCCACAGGCCGTTGGATCAACCCGTGAAAAGTTGTGTTTAGATCACGGGTGTGTTCCGTATCAACCGATAACGAACTTTCGACTTCGTCTGCACGAACTTATGGCTTACCAGAGCCGGTCAATCGACGGGACGCGTTTGAACTTTAGACAAGATGCTAGTCGAGAAAGCGAAACAATTTTTTATGGTATGCTTCATCAGTTTGCACATCTATTTTACAATCCATAGATGTGCATTCATCGATAAGAAAAGCACCTCATTCATGATAAAACTGTGCAGTGATTGGAAATAATCCTGAAAAATAATTTTAGCAAGCTTTTTCCCAGCTTTTATTCTGTGTTAAAATGCTAGTGGCAACTTTTTTCGCTTTCTGTTCTGAAAGGCAATTATTCCATGTGAATTTGTGTGTGGTTCATATGCAAAGCATGAATTTTCCAATAAAACGTGGCTCTAAAAGATACACAGGACATTTCCCCACTCCCAGAAACAAGTCCATTCGGGACATTCTAATCCTTCTGCTAATATACTCCACGTACATTTGGACACATTTAGGATGAGCGAAAAATTACGGTTCGATTTATCGGGTGATTGTAGACGAACTTGTGAACTCAATATACGTTCACGGATTGTCGCCATCCTCGTGCAAATCCTGACTAGTCACGAATTCACACCGACCTAGTGAATATGTTGGGAAGGAGGGGGAAACGATCAGCTTGAGAGTTCATCGTCAAACTGACGTCCACCGTTGGCTTGCGAATAACCACAGTGTACGGAGTAGATAGACCAAGTTTTTCCCACTTCATTCACACCAGATTTCTTCTTTTTTTATCACATTTCGTATACGGATTACTGTTGGTGTTAATCATAAGTTCGAACTTGTAGTTTGGAGTTAATGAACTTCAGGGTCACGAACGAGGAGATGCTCACGGGGTTTGCTCGATTTTCTCACTTCATATAATAAATAGCAAGTGCTCGAAAGTTTCTATATTTACTCTGGTTTCATTCTGTCAGATATTACACAAATGGGGCAAAAAATTTGACTAGGGATTAGCACGAGTGTTTTCACATTGTTGAGTAAGTATGTGGTTTGGGAAGTAGGGGAGCAGGGCGTCTTCGTCTATGATGCTAAAATATGGTGAAATGATATCCGCGCAAAATGCCGTTGATACTAATGACGCAAGGAGTGTATCAAAAAAATGATCCGCCATGTATTGGTTTTTTATTGTGAATGATATAATGTTAATAACACAGCGTTGTTGGTAGATGTAATGAGCCAACGTTTCGACTGCCGTGGGTATTCTTTCTCAAGGCACGCTTTACAATCAAATTTTAAAATATGCCTTGAGAAAGGTTACTCATGATAGTCGAAACGTTGGCGCATTGCAGCTGCCTTTGATACTGTTCGTTTAAATGTACTCCCAACTAGCTAAACTTCACCTTGGATTGGTTTCGTTGCTGAAATATCAAGAACAAAGGAAAGATAATATATGGCGTTACGGATAAACTAACCCAAAGGTTACTCAGAGACATAAACGAGACATTTGGAATCAGTTCACTTGTACCATGTTTTTTTTACCAAACTCGTTAATGTTATGCCTGTAAAGAAACACAGGCACTAGCGAGACGGACATCATCATGGTCTTTAGGCCCGAAGCTAGACCAAAGCTTTCAGTCAGCAAAATCCATAAAATTTGCTAGTTAGAAACATTCACACTGACGGAAATAACGTATGCATGTTCACACCTTGTGGCTGTGTGGTATTTTATCGGGTTTTCATTTCATTGCTTGATGAGTTCGTCTTGATCGTTATTTTCAACCTGGAGTGGGAAAAACCCTCCTTGCTATGAAACGCAGATAGCTAAAGCTGGTTGGTTATCTCTCATCTACTATTTCATTAATGGAACTGCAGTGTGCATTATTTTCATGAAGATGGTGGCCAACAGAGGGCTGTCAAATGGAACGTTGGCCGACGGTGGGAGGACTCAGACCCGCGAACTTCAGGCTGAGACGTCACGATGGTGATCACTTGACCACTGATGGTCCAACGGTCAAGAAGCGCTTCTAATGCGATGCTCGCTGTGCTTTCGCAACATGCTCATTATTTGGCGCCAATAGATTCCACCCGCTTGCGTTCATCCATAATGACTGGCCGACCACTGATAACAATGGATTAGCGCGCTAAACTTAGTCGCTGACAAAATGAAAAAATCATCCCCTTGCAACAAGCAAAGGTGACAACTCATGCATGGCTGGTCATCTAAACGCATGCGATGGACGGCCGACTCTCGCCAGCACTGAATATTGAGAAGCTTGGTTTCTCAGCGACAATGGACGTGGAACAGTTTGTTAGAAATTCATCAATAGTAGATCATTATCCGTCGCCATTTTACATGTTCTTTTCTCAAAGACGATTTGCAGAGTTCGCCCGTCCAGTGTTTTTAAACGTTTGTGTCCCTTATTAATTGTGTGACAAATTATATGGTTTTTAGAATAAGCCCCAACCGACTGAACAACATCAAACGAGAAAGTTTTCCGGCAGTAAAATGCCTCGCACTCGCGGCCTTCAGTTTGAAACGCATTAATGTTAATCATCCGATCATTGATGACTCCTTCTAGACCCAATGTGTAATCGCCTATTCTTGGAAGCGGTAAGTCGATTTCATTGTTTTGAAACGTGTCATCGTTTAACTTCGCCAACGGCGGTTGAAGTACTGAGTACTGAATGAAGGTGAACAGATGGAGACACAGCAAAGATTTTCGTGTCTACCGTAATTTTGCTGGAGATTCAAGATCCTGGGACCGTACGGGACAGTCTCGTTGTCATTTCGAAGCTTCGATTTAGAACGCAGTGAATAAAACCATTTGCAACACGAATGTTACACAAAGGTGAGTCTTGTTTGAGTTTTCTCGACCGAGTACAGGAAATGATGAATTTATTTGGGACGTACAAGCATGTTTTAACTAAGCAACACGTGACAGTGTAATCAGGGACGGGAAAACAGTTGAATATGTAAATGCACGTCAGACTAAAGATTCCAATCCTCGAGGTTCATTCAGAAAAAAAATGACCGCGATAAACAGTCGCTTGCTAACTTTGATATCTATTAATCATGCAGAACAATGAGACGATTATTTTTATACAATTTGTCACGTCAACGAATGACTCAATCAGATGTAGACATCTGATCATTTCTGACAAGTAGAAGCAACACTTAGAGCAAGCAAAACCTCAATCCGTCATCGTACATGGCACGGCATATGTACACAAAAATCAACGGATTCAGCTGGATTGTTGCATAGAGCTTATTTGTACGGTGGAGTATAACTACCCGTTGTTTTTACGCTTCATGTACGCGGCAGTGATGTACATTGTGGTACGTTTCTGGCGTCATCGCGTTGAACAGACGATAGAGGTCTAATCTCAACCCAAATATTGAAACAAAAAGAGATTTCTCGACCATTGCTTGTTGGTGGATCTTATTATTCCGTTACGGTAAACACAGGCAACACATTATAGATCAAAATTGCAGTTCTCAGCTAAAAGTCATTAGTAATCTAATGTTATGAACAGGGCTGAGTTTGTATATTTGGTGTTAGGTGAAAGCTGGAGGACGGTTGAGCATTGTTAGGCTTATTAATAGTTTGTGTTGGTCGATTCCTTTTTTCATTGTCCCATGGGATTACATTGTTCACATGGGCTTTAAGTTTTCACGACACAGAGTGCAGATTCTTTTTTTCTACTTTCGGCCAATTCTGACCTCGGTGTAAACCATTCAAGATATGTTTACAGTCTCATTCGCCAACCCTTACGTTGAATTAATTTTGCTGTCATCTCAACTACCCTCCACTCAATTTCCAAACGGAAAATTCACTAGGAACCAAAAATTCTGGTCTTATTCATCCAAGTATAGATTGCGAAAGCACTCCATCATCACACTTGTGGTTACCTTAGCTTCTGAAGAGCACCGGCCCACCTTCCATATCGGACAGTAAAAAAGAAACCTCTATGCAATCGAACGATACAATAAAACCCTACCAAATCCGCACTCTTAGTGCATAAATGTACGTATACAGCAATTGGATTTAAACTCGAAAAATTCGCAAACTGACTTTACCAACGCGCAAAGCATAAAATATTTCTGTCATTCCGGGAAATATTATCCGTATTTTTGCATATTTGATTACCCCAATATTTACGTATTCACCAATACGTATAAAACCAATTTTCTCTGTTCCCTGTGCAGAAGAAAAAACAAATCCTTTAATCATCGCCCTTCTTGTTGAGCACAACTAAGAAAACGTCCACCCACGGATGCAGTGACCGAAAATGTTTGGACTCCTCAATACGTACGGATTTAATCAACAGTGATTAAAGAACTCATGGCGGGACATCCGAATTACCAGTGTTGTTGTTGTTGTGGTTGTTGCTATTGTTGTTGATTTGTTCATCGAACAAGGTGACATTCTGTTCACCGCCGAGTCACATCCAAGGAACGCAATTGGGAAAAATACGACTGTAGAGAAATTCTCTGCGGAAATTTTCACTGTGCAAAACATTCATTTACTAGTAGTTTTTAACGATCTGAACTGTGTTGTAAGTGCGTGCGTTTGAGTTCGTCCACTGAAGCGTGCCCGGGATTTTAAGACGGCAACAGACGAGTCGGTCAGATGATCTCCTGAGGTCATCGGATTCCATGAAGCATGGAGACCACATCCGCCGAAACTAACGAACCTAGCCCAAACGTGAGCAAATTCCGAACCTCTTGTGCGTGTACTGTGATTGTCAGTTAGTTCACATAGAAGGTAAAACTTGGCATGAGTAGAATCGATAGGTTCCTATGCTCACACAATTCAATAATTCATAGAATCTGTACCTGTTCGTTTTCTAATTTAAGAAATAATTTCAAATGGATCAGTAGTAGTAGTAGTAATAGTAGTAGTAGTAGTAGTAGTAGTAGTAGTAGTAGTAGTACCTCAGCATAAGCAAAAATACATAGGAATTGGTCCGTCTGTTGGTAAGTTATATGGAATGTTTAGCCGAATCCACAATGTACAGAAGCAAAATAGATGAGTAGTACAAAAGTCTGAGGTTGGTAGGACGTAGCGGCACCTAGCCCAGGAGGAACTTAAGTGTATTCATCAGCGAGCTCATAACCCGCAGAAATTAAAAATGACGGCATTCAGTGGGTCCCGTGGGTAGGATACAAGGATCAATCCGCGGTTCTCCATGAATATCATTTTCACCGCATGACATAATGAACACGTCAAGAAGCTTCAAACTATGAACAGGATGTCAAATCAACACAAACAGGTAATCATCTGATTAATTTGCCCATTGCCATGACGAGATGACCATGGAGGTAACAAATAGCATTTCAGTTTGTGAAACAAAATGATTTTGTTTCATTTGATCAAACCAAGCATCTTAATATACGATGTTACGGGGAAAAATTAAAAAAATGCGCGGATATGAAATGTGATTTCGATGCTTTGAGAAAATGCTACACCAAAGTGGTTCTTGCAGAATTGGCATAAGCTAAATGAGATATCACAGTGCGATGCTAAAGAAATGAGTAATAGAGGCGGGAAAACGAATGAGCAAAAAAATCCAAGGGAATAGAGAATGTTTATGTGAGAAAGATGAGCACAAACGTTGAACTCACGGCATAAACGGATTGTTCTTAGTCTACCCTAGACAGAATGCTATAAGCAACCATCTAATGATCACGAGCGACAGCCTCTATTGTTCACAAATGGAGATCATAGCAGCAAAAGTTAAGATAGTCTCAACATAGAGTTTGCTTGAATTAGTGCAGTCCCAGTTTAATCAGCACTGGTTTGCATGGATAATAAAACTTTGAAAGAACTATGATGTTGATTCTCAACTGAACTCGCGTTGAGATTTTAGCCTATATCTAACGTGCTAATTTCGTTGACTGAGAAAAAGAATACGTCAATTCACCGGCAGCACTGATAAATCTTCGTTTAGTGGCCAGTGGTACAATCAACAGATCGCAAACTTTCTTCTTCGCATTTAAATCAGGACTACCAACTGGCCCATGCGAGATTTTAATATTCCCCAAGCAACACTCGCATCCTAGGGATGTGAGCCCAATCACCTGCACTTTAGGTAATAGACTGATCGAAAAGAGTAATGGTTTATTAGAAAGGAAATTCAGGGCACCTTACCGTTTGTTGTGCTCGTGCTGTGAAGACAAGGATCCCACCCAGTTGGCTACTCGGCATATGTGACAGTTACAGGTGAACGAATGCAACAGGGGCACTAAAGCGAAAAGCATTTAGGCAATTAACTGGCAAAAACGAAGATCAATACCCGCAAATGCACAAAAGTAATAAGCTATCTCGAAGTATCAGCTGAATGGACGAAATCGTTTACATTTTGCTGTGGACTAATAAATGATAACGAAAACATTAATTTCACCAACTGCGATGGTCAAACGGACACGGTCTCGGGTTCGAATCCTTTCATCGTCGGTCAAATTCCCCGTCCGGCAGCCCTTCGTTGGCCGAGTGCCCCTTCCCAAAAGTGATGTACACTGCTATTTCGTTAATGAAAGAAGCAAAAGAAGTCGGTACTCTTAACAACCGAATCAGTTTACGTTGACTGGGGTCGTATAATCATCAATGGCTTCGAGAATTTTCATTTAGGGGGGATTTTGACTTGTATTGAAGTTAACCTTGCGATAAGATTAATTAAACATGCTATGACAGTGGCTTATGTTCCTATCATGAGAGTGGATTGATGACCTTGGGATATTGCTACAAAGCCGAACCACCTAATCGTTTACATTTGTTACCGTTTGAAGTTATTTTTGTGAACTAGGAGATCTAATTCGCCAATCACTTACGTCGAAATCATCATCGAAAATCATGAAAACACCGTAGAAGCGTTTCAGGTCCTGTTCGTCTACTTTCACACATAATGAGATGGATCTTTTCGTCATTCGAAAGACACTGTTCACTTCAGTGGGTTGCGTTGGAACTACATTTAGTTTTTTTTCCATTTCGACACTAACAAACTGATCAGTTACATCCAATTAGTAGTTCCGCACCGAGATTCAAAAGCCACTACAGCCAAGTTCCATCGATAGTGTGACGAGCAGTACTCATCATATTTGCACAAAACCTGCAGTGACACCAAGCTGTGAAGCTTAACTCGCGTTGCCAAATTCAGATTTCGACGAGTCACAGTCGCTGAACAGTTAATGGACTCATGTTTACTGGCTGAACTAAACTGGAAAAAGATTGAGGTAGTCTTGTCATGAATCTTCAACTTGGTGACTGCGGTCCCGATTGCCAAATTTAACAGAAAGGAGAACATGGCATTTTGTAGAGCTCCACATTGAACAGTACGTCTCTTTGTAACGGATACACAGACAGTCACCAGACTAATAAACATGCTTGAATACGGTGAGCTAAGACTTACTGCCTGGGATCATAAGTGAGCAGTTTTAGTAGCCTAGGATTTGGCGGGGTTTCTAACGTTCAACATATGTGGTACGCTACTTGAAATAACAATATGGAATTCGACCAATCGCAGTGGGGCACGGAAGTACTGAAATGACTCCTACCCAAGCTATGCATCTAAAAACAATGAGAGAACTACGGCAGTTGGAAAGCAAGCTGCAATTTATTTACAAATTATGTATTTATATACAACGCACGAGAAATCCTAGTTGGTGGGATACCTTCGGATCAAAGGCAGCTGGAATTTGTTGGAACTTCTCATTCGAGTGTCGCTACGATTGTGATTGGCTGGTTGTGTTTACAAACTACAACGGAGCTGTGGCAGACCGTACCACGTGATTTACTCGAAGACTCACCAAAACGTGACGACTATGTAGATATCTATGGGTATAGCGTGGATTTCAAGAAGTACCGGATACAGGTAGTTCCTGTTCCTAAAAAGGTGTTGTTGTAACTTACGATGTTTTGTAAAGCTTTCTCAAAACGTCTGATTAACTTTCTTCGGTGGGTGAAAGAAGCTGAGATATACATAAATATCCACAGGCGGTGTAAATCAAGTTGGTAGTATCCAAACCCTTCATGGTTCCATAAAACCAAGGCGACACATATAACTAGCCAAAATCGACCACATGATGCACTGGATAGGACCAAATTCTGGTTCATCTGTTTAGCACGACATTGAAGAAGCCGACGAACCGCTAGGCAGAATGCCGGTTACTCGAGAACAACGGCGTTGGTTTGAGGGCTGCACTTGATGGTGTGGTTGTTACTGGTGCAAACCAGAAAAATAAGGACTGGGCTGCCAGTTAGTTAAACAGTTCCAGGTGGTGCAAGGAGTATTGTTTGGTGTCCCATTCCAGCAAATTCAAATGGATACCTAAACTACCCTTTTGGGTCATCAACTGCGTCAGCATAAAGCAAGGTTAGCGCTAAAAGAGCGGTCCAGTAATGCATTATCACTAAAATGGAATTATGACCCTTGGTTCTCATTTATCGCATTCTAACAAAAGCATTCAAACCAAACCCATGACTAGTCAGCTTTATTCAGACTTCGTGGAATAATCGACACTTGATCCGAAAGTAGCAAAAAAGCCTGACGACCGTGGATGTCGATCAACAACTCCCACACAGGAAAACATGCACTATGCCCTGCTTTGTTGATTGAGATTTATTTGGCATTCTGAAGGAAGATTCAACTCAAAGATCAGCACCTTATTTAGTGTAGTTGCTTCATCACAATCAATGCATCCAAATTGCATATGGTAAACAAATTGAACCACTTCCATTTCATCCCCATTGAAGCTGGATTGTAATGTGATATGCGTTCCGCTAACCACTTTTCTTCTGTCACAAAGATGAACGGTTTTAGGAAAATAAAAAAAGTAAACAGCCTCATATCATATTACAATCCGATAAAAGCTAAGAAAAACCGGAACAATTTAATTTAATCATCTCTAGCAATGGAGATATTAGCTCAAGAAAATCAGAAAGCTGCTTTGTACAAACATGGAGGGCAAAGAATAATGTCTAGAAGGAAAACTTGGTTATCTTTAAAGTGGAATTTTTCGGGGCTTCTAATACGCGGACGAGGCTGTTTAGTAACATTGAAAAATTTCACGGTTATGTAACGAAAGTTAAGCATTCTGGTCGTCAAATTTAGATGAATCGGCGAATTAAAAGGACAGGCTACATCTTCTACATCCATAGGAATCGCCGAGTGAGAGATCGCTCAGGAGGCTAAGGTCAAATCCGAAAATGCTTTCGGGGAAAAGAATAATTCGAGCTCGCTTGTCACACCGCTGGTTGGCGATGAGATTCACGCGATCCGCGCAGGATATTTTTAGGGAAACATTTTGCCAGAGCTAAAAAACCTTGTTTAATCTGAAAATTGCAATTTCAAGTTTCTTCTTTCTGACAGGGTACGACATTTATCGACTTCATACGTCACACTGTGCTTTAACAAATAAACGACCTATATAGAAAGATCATTTCGGTAGGGGACCGTCTGTATGGAACGAAAACATTACATACAACATTAATCTACCAGTTATGTAAAGTTACGTTTTATCACCGTTATTCACGGCAATCCAGAGATGAGAATCAACGATGGATGATGACACGTCCAATCTCGTCGTCCAGAATAATCTATTACTCGATGAATGCACGAGCAATCCATGACCTGCGATGTTGGAAATCTGACAATACTGATTCATCTCGCCGAATCCCAAAATGAAGAAGTTGGACGCGTACGGATTCATTCATCATTAGAAGCCACAACTATGCCAGGGCGTGTGAAATTTCTCGTCACCAAAGTCGACCCTAGACGGCGTGACTGAATTCGACGGCTGATAACACCTGCGCACGTGACGACTCAGCAAAACACCGCAAGAAGTTTGTGGTGATCAAATTAAGCCGTGATTAGCATTCACTGATCTGGCCCACAAGTAATCGATTAAGATCTTACGACAGCCAACTCTCCAATCACTCACAGAGGTAGAACAACCAAGGTTGTTCGCTCAATCGACCGTTACTCTGTTACACTCCAATGCCTAAGAAGCACGCCATTTTTGGCAAGTTTAGCGCATTATGAATAAGTTTCTATAAAACCTAATCTCCTACTAATCACATCGAAACCGATATAAGTCACCGGTGGATATTCCCCATCGTCCACTTTACCCATTAATTATATGACTACCCGATAATGTTTATTTCTTGCATGTACAGTTTCATTCCAGATGGTTAGTTGCATTGAATTCATCGGGCACAAACTAAAAAAGAAATTAGTTGCACACTAAATAAACTCCACGGACACATATCATGAGTTAAGAAGTATTAGCAAACGTGTTGCCACGGTTCAAAGAACAAGATCTGAAATTCTAACTGCATGTATCCGAAGGCGAAAACCGAACCTTGCGACGGGAAGCATTATTCACGAAATATTTTTTCGCACGACTAGGGGAACCTCCCATATTTTTACCATACTACATAACAGCGAATAAATACATTATTAACGAAAAGATATTTATTTGCCAGAATTATTTATCTGATCAGATCAGCATCAAACTGCCACCACACAAATTAAAAAAAACTTCGACTCCTTCAGACACTGGCAGTGTCCAAGGAAGGAGTGCGCACAGCATCACCAGTGTCACCTGACCAAAACTGGTTTTCGATACCCTAAAGCAACACCCGAAGTCCAACGTTTTCTTTATTCTTGATCACAATTGGGCATCAAAACCGAACACCGACGTATCATCATCTAGGTACCCCGGCGATTTGAAATTTCCATCGCCTAGGTTGTAATAAATCAGCCGATTGCATGCTCGACAAAGGGAATTGAGACGCGTGATTCAGTCACTTTTTTAGTCGCTCAGACCAGTCGATGCCCTACGTCGCACGATCGAATCCATCAGATAGGGACAAGCGGGGCTTACTGTTGAGATTATATGACCAGCCCAACTTTAAGAGCAGTTCATTCAGAGCGACATGTAAAATATTTGTTGATTTATGCCAGCTGGCGAAATGTTTGGACATTCCGTGGCCAATATTACCCATATATTCATTCTAATGCTGATGTAATTCACTCAACCCAGGCAGCAGAGCAATTTTATCAAGGATGCAAATGCAAGCACTGTGAATAGGACGTATCCGTTACAAAATCAAATCGTCTTTAAGGTAAAAGCATATGACCAAGCGAACGCAGAAGGGTTGATCCGGTATCACATTGTTGCTCACACTCATCACGACTAAGCAAAGACAGGAAAGGTATGGCCAGACGCTCCCGCGGAGAGGTAAATCGCCCATCCAATTATAGATTCACTTTGGAAGGGAATTAAGCTAAGAAACAAACTATTTCCGATTATCGCAAAACGGTCCGAGGGTGAGAATTCCAGACCCTATGATGGTCACTCGTCCTGTAAATTCCTCAAAGCGCTCCCGAACGACCTCGGGTTCCAAACACTACTGAGAATGAGCTGCTCATTGTCTTCCCCTGATGGAAGTGACTCCAACAAAGCACGAGGATGTAGGCGGATTTCGTCTCTATCGCGTTAGCCTGTATTCGATCTAACGGAGATGGCAAAACACTGATTCAAAATCAAACACGAGCGGCGTTCAAAGAAAGCATAAGGCTGTATGCTCAGTTGCATAGGTGGCAGAGGTTTTCTTGACACTCAGGATTTCTGACTCCATCGGAATGGCCCAAGAAATGGACTTTCAGATACTCATTATGATGAGAAACCCGGAGCAAGGCCCACAAAGCAGATGCTCTCCTTCGCTTTGGGAAACCCGGTAACATCATGCTTACCGACGAACCAGAGATCCTCATGAACAACTGACTGCGTGAAGGTGGATCCGGTAGATGAAGTTAGTTCGACACTTTGCTCTAGCTCCCTCAATGTCACCGTCCTTTGACATGGTACCGATGACGCGACCTACGGACGCCATACACAATGGCGTTCAAGAAGGTGTAAACGGTTGTTCCGACGCAAATGCAAACGGATCACCCGGTTGGTCCATTTATGCCACAATTCATTTTACCCATCAGGATAAATGTAATTTGTTTCCATCATAAATACCATGTAATTTCGGTAATACAGCGGACTAATTCGCGTTTCGCTGCCTCGCTGATCAGTCGGTTGCAAAAATAGGAGTTGCATTTTATAACCTTGAAAGGATAGAATTCCCAACCGCTGAGATTAGCATTTTGGGCGACAATATCCCATCACCGAAAGAAATTAATGAGGATTCATTAGTTGAATCCTTCAACACCCATCTGAGTAGTTCCCAAAATGGCATTAGCTACGCACAACGCCAGCCCTCTAGACCGCCAAGAGAGGCTCGGCTGAACCTTGAGCTGTGATCTGGTTACCGTGCAATATGGATAGCTGATCACCTTGTTCTGGCTGAGATGGAACACCCAGGAGAAGTTTTCATATAGGTCGCTAGCATATGCATCTAACGCCTAGAAGTGAGACATTACTTCTAAACAAAGCTCATACAATTATTAGCTGTCGGATAAATAACTGATGAAGCCTATCGAGACCAATCAACATGAAACAAAAGATAGCTTTGAGAGTTTATGAGCGAGAATCTGAAACTAAATTTCCACAGCAAAGTCTTTCAAGAGGAGACACATCACAATCCTTGTTTAATACGATTCAAGCACGGTAACTATTACAAGCCCGGTTCATTTCCTACTTCCGATAGTGACTAGGACAACTGTAGAAACACAACGATTGTGGCTGTTCGAACTAGTTCCAAATGGAAACTCATCCAACTGGCCAATCTGTTACGGATATAAAATCGCTAACTAAGCCGAGTTGAGTCATGTCTGAAAGGCATTGGCACTGTAAGAGTGGAGTCGCTACCTTGAAAATTTGAAAGCTGATTCGATTCAGTGTTAAAGTGAAATCATACGGTGAGCTGATATCATACAATGCACTCCTTATCATTATCTTGATTGCATAATTAGGATTGGGCAAGCAAATACTAGTTTTTGACAATGGAATGGAAAGATGTATACTTCACCTGGCTGCGGCCGACCAAAGAATGCCATGGTAATCGTTTGCATATCAACATACAAAAAGTCAGACGATTCTTTCTGGATGGCAGTCACAAATATTGAGATTGTCGAGAGATCCAGGGTCTTACCCCAGAACTCACATGTTTGAATTACCCAATGCGACTGCACGATCAATTCTAGTCAGATGAACTGCTGAAAACCACGTATTTGGAAAAATTGAACAATGAGATGTGCAATGAGTTGCTAGTCCGAGGGTGGTAAAACGGTAAACATCGTGGCATTTGGACGTAAGTAATGCCAATTGGACTCCCACCGCCACCTATCACTTTGCCATTGTAAGGACAGTGGATATTAACTAATTATATACTCTACCCAGACCAGAGATCAACACAGCTGCAGCGACTTCGCGTTGATTATGCCAATAGATACGCAGAGTAAACACGCAGCACGAGAAAGTCGATGAGGGCAGAGGGACCGAATTAGCCAATAGAATAATCAATCAGTGAATCTTGCTCATCGAAGACTAATATAAGCCATTTGGTTTTGATCTGCTCGACTTGATCGCTCTCATTAGAGTTGGTGGAAATTGGAGATAGCTGCCACAAAAAAGAATCAATTGAGGATTTGCGGCTGAACCAGAGCAGACATCTCATCACATTTTCTGCGTTACGAAACAGCCACTAAGTAGCCATCTGTTGGTCATTAACTCCTTCTTTAGGCAATATCCAGTGGATAAAAGAGGAAGAAAACAGAAAACCATTATTATTTTATCATTTTCATTTACAGCAGACCCGGACAGCAGTCAACTAATGACATTGAGACGCACTATGTTGGTACAGCATGTGTAAGAATTAGGTGTCCTTCAGAAAGATAAGGCAACTCAAAATCCGAATCGACACAGGTAGGTCAGGCGAAGGAGTGCTTGAGAAAGTCGATAACAATTAGCCAAAGATGATTCGGGCGTTACCAGACAGCAATAAAGTTCGATTTTTGGGCTTTCGTATGGCGCAATCAAGAGGTGACTCGATGGATTCGCTTTGATCGTTGCTTTTCCCGCAGCTGTTCGAAGTACGAGATTAACCACGCGGGACTGCCATTTACCTCGAGCGACGACCAAAGAGGGATTTGAGTGCCAAAATGCTACCCAGATTACTGCATCAAAAAACAATTCCCTATTGGTAAGTGGCCATCCGGTCTTCTTCTCAATAAAGTGAACTCAACAGGACCAATGATGCATTTCGTGTTGAGAAAAAAATGGAGGGAGATTCCGGGTTGGCAGAACAGACGTCAAACCAATTACAAAAAGCAAGAGTATCTAGATAGTCCGGAATGAACTGATTTTCTTGAGCAAACGTGTTTTAGTACAAACCACGAATCGTTATTAGCGCAGCCCCACCATTCCACACACTTCGACGGAAGCATGTCGGTGTGCTCGCATCTCGTTCTATCATTACATTGCAATAGTACGGAGACGAACATTTAGACATTCCATTGCTCTTCAACTCACTACTTAAGCCATTCGATTTTGATGCCATAAGGACTGTAATATGCATGAGATTGCCAATCCACTTAACCGAAGGGGACACTCAGAGTTGATATTTACAAGAGACAACAGCAGAACGAAAGTGGGGAGTAGTCACATATCTCCGAGAATAACCAAACACAGTTCGCTATCTCCGGCCTTTAATTCCGCGAGTAACACATCTGAATGACATATGCCATGACGAGTGATACCAAATGATCACATGGAGGCCAATTTTCGTGGAATTATAGAGCAACTTACACCTAACCAAAAGTGAGCCATTGTACCACAAACTGGATCATACCCCAAACGAGACCGGCTGAATCATTCTGATTCAGTGGACAATGAAGTATTTCGGCACTTCGGAGAAAATGTCCGAAATACTTGTCAAATTTAGCGACACGACATGTCAAATTGCCGGTAACTCGCCTCACTTGCACAGAAAACCAGGGGAACACGACTATTTGCGGCGCTACTATTTCCCTATGTTAAGTCCACCTTAATAATGGCTAAACACATGAAGATTCGTATTTGGCATTCGTAAAAGACTATTGTAATAATATCCGCAATGAGTGCAGTGGTCCACCAAGACACACAGACGGAATTTCTGGAACGATAGGCAAATACCAGCGCATTCGGATTGTATTTTGTGTGTTATCTACTCCTGGGATGAGGAGCTGGAAAAAACGCGAGTATCAAATGTTGAATAAGAAAACTGAAAAACTGTGCATGTGTTGCCTTCTCAGCTATCTATCCGATCCATTGGTCGGAATTTCATCATCTCCGTCTTGTGGAAGATCATCATCATTATCGCTAGCGCCATCACCAGTATCACCGTCATCTTCGTCCTCCTTCTCCTCCTCATCATCACTACCTAAATCTTCATTTGTACTATTCCAGGGACTTTCATCGGGAACTTCCGTCGCGTCGACCTCAGCCTCGGATTGGACATCACTTAGAGGCTCATAGTATGTGAGAGCCAAATCGTATGCGAAGGCCTCTGTACTACGGACAGCATTCACGCAATGTACATCAACCGTCGAGATGGGAATCGGTTTAGCCGAATGATTGATATACTGCACAAAGCTAGCGGTATCTGGTCCGACGTATACAAGCGTCAGTGCATTGTCCGATGGTCGAACAGTGAGCAGCTGAAATATCAGTAAAGAAGCAACCAAGAAAAAAGCAATTAGTCCTAGAACTCAAAAGAAAACCTGGATAATAAAGGTATCTAAACTGCAGATTGATACCATGCCTTAGGTGACCAGATAATGCAGTTGAGTAGTTAGTTAAAATGCATTATTAACGATTTGTAGCAACGGTGAGTTGAAAAACCGCAAAAGAGAAGAGTTATCACTGGTGGTCCGTAAATCGAAAAGCATTTATTTCAACTGCTTCATGGAAGGGTGAAACCAGTGTCGCCAAATGTACACGAGAGTCTTGTGAATCTTGGAAATTTCAGTCAGTGTGACATCCATATGATCGACTGCGCTCATTTAATTCACCAAAGGTTTAGAACGCACTGTGAGAGTTAGACCAAACCGCATGTACGGGTCAAAGCACAAGTTTTACTGAGAGGGAAAACTTTTCAAGAAAGTCACTGGTATTTCAGCGTCCATAGTCTTGAAGCGTGAAGAATGAGGTTAGTCAAATAACTTCGGGATAAACAGATTAGTCTCGAATGCAAATACTCGTCCTAAAAAGGTTGATCCAATGGGAGCGCAAGTTTCAAATACTCAAAGATACACACAAAATCCAACACTGTTCTGGGAGGCAGGTAGTAGGTGGGGAAGGGAAGGAGATGAATAAATGACGTTACGAGAAAAATGAGTGAAACCCTTGATTATTGGACCTCCCAAAATAAAACATACTTGACTTACAACCGACAACATTAGTCCTCTGGACGAATTGTGAGAGATTTAATGTTTATTTGCCGTTCTGTCAGTGGCATCGATGCTTGCGAAACCACTCCCCATCTGAATGGTTATCAATAGTAATTATCTTATCTCGGTTACTTTTATTTTACCATTCTATATGGTTCACTTTCAACCAGCGAAAAGCGCGGCAGTAAAAAAGATTACAATATGAAGTAAACGGTTGGCGTTCCCAACTTTGCATGATCACTCCTATACTGAACTTGGTCAAACGAGGTACGAGACCCATCGACAAGATATAAAAGATCAAGTTTCGGAAGCAACGGAATAATTCGATCGGCATAAATCTCACGCATTCGTATAGTTTTTTGTCTATCTCAAACAATTACATACAATTGGGTTCAACATGTTCAGAAAAAGGACTATCTCGGTCAAAACCAGTATAGAATGCACTTACAATACCATTTTAAGACCGATCTGAGAAGCATCTAATTTGAAGTAAGAGAGCATTAATTGCAACTGGGGTACCGCAAGTTTCATCTCGCAAACAGGCCCTACATCTAATTTACCCTCATTGTGACTAAAATAACTTGGCCAATGCCCCATTTCTTCGAGCGCTAACATACGCATCAATCGCATGTGAACTGTTAAAGTGCTTCGACAAACCTGTCCCACACGTCACTGAACACGCAATACAGTGGGACGGGAACGTTACTCAGTCATCGTTGGGGTCAGCTTCTAGGTTTGGTACGGCACAAACGACCTCAACAAAGGGTGCAACTTTTTTCTAAAATTAAACTGGTCGTTTTCAGACCTCAATTAGTAATTTTCTAATGCAATTTTAATAGTCATGAGCCAATCTCGCTACTGGGACTGGATAAAGGTGAGTAATCTGCGCCAAAATGATGAATGCAACACAACTGTGATGACCAAACAGGTTTGCGTTCAACATCCCAGGAGGCAAATATCGGCGAATATAAAACGTTTCAGTGGCCCGCACACCATGAGTCATCAACAAAGTGTAGTAAACGGCAACTAGAATGAACTGAACATCAATTTAACTGAGAAGACAGGAAACCGTACGAAAGAGATACGAATAGGCTTCACAGAACACTTACATCATCCTGTTCATCTTTTGCAACATAAACTATTTGACCACCCCATGAAGAATCCCAACATGATGTGAAGGCTTCAAGAGTGGAGGTTTCTGAAGCTCCAGGAACGGTATTCACTTTATTTGCCCTCTTGGTCGACATACCGTATCCAGCTAAATGAAGCACCGCTTCCACACGCCAGCTGCCACCAACCAACTCCGTATCCGACAACAAACTGTAACAACCGGGACCCCAACGGCGTAGTTGGGGCTCTGTCATTGATGCACACTGAGACGATTTGGCGGAGTTCGTGCGGATTACGTCTTCCGCGGTACGTGCGCGCTTTGCCTCGGACACCGAATTGTCCTGTATTGTGGGCCAGTACCATCACAGTAAAACAAACGGAATGCAGAAATAAGCGCCACAGAAAATAAACTGAATTCTGATAATTATATTTAAAATATGGATTACGTAATCCGCACAAACTAGATCGATTTGTTCTTTTTCTGATTGGACTGCAAAAAAAGCAATACACAGGACGTCATCTTCTGAGTTAAACCAAGAGAACAGTACGGAACTAAGATTAGAAAGGCAGCGGTGAAAATAAGCAGAAATAACTACACCGTTCCCGCAGCATGTAAAAATTGTTCGGAATTTCCATCTGAGTAGCTCCATAGGTCCGATACGTGATCCTGAACAAATGTGTTCGTGCGTATTGAAAGGTGTCCTGATTATCAGCGCATTACCAAACAATTTACGAGCAGATGTGCAATTGCAAAATCTTACTAAAGAGCAGCATTTTAAACTGGCCTCGAAAGTTTTGACATAAATCCGAATAGGTTCGACACCACTCAGAAATACTTTGGTAAGTGATATGGACACGTAATATACCTTGACGAAAAACGAAAACAAAAAAACTTCGATATGACAAAATATTTACCATAAATTTGCTGTCATATAAGCAAAAGATGCCTCAAATCGCCCCCCCCCCAACCTGATGGGTTGATCATCATTTTTTTACCGGCATGCTTGACACATGAGCACAGTGATCGGGGGATGCATGAAGGGGAACCGACAACCATAGCCCTAAAACGTAGAGTAGCACAAAATCACATAAGTTCTCAATAGGTCATTTTTGGGAACGAGCCGAGGACAACAAAATGCCACCCACTACCAAAGTTACCCTCGAATCTAGGAATCGTACCTCTGATCTTTTCGGTATGACAGATGCTTAATCCACTTCGCCACTGCCAGCCACTGAATGAATCATAAAGCAGGTGCTACCCGCTACTCTGCTTGGAAGAATATCGCACATGTTCCGTGAAGAAGTCGCCTAGTTATTAATTGTGCCACCTGTGGCGATCAATGAAGTCATGCAATCGTCAGTAAGAAGTTTGATCTGCATCTTGCAGATGAATTTCTATATTTTACTGCGGTTTTTCATGAAAACCATGGCGGAACTCTGAAACTTGAAATCACGTTCCTCCAATTTCCAAAAACCATTTACTCAACTGAAAAGTTTCAGTTTTAGTTGCTACTCTGTAATACCGGCCATTGATAAGAGAAATAAGGGAAGAACCACTGATAAAATAACTTGAAGCAATAAGTAAAAGGGAGGCGGTCGGTTAGATTGCGATTCCTGGTGTTGACTTTTGGATGCATCTTGGGGAAGTGAACATTTTATGCGATACCTGCCTATTCGGCCCTCGAAACAAATGAAGATCAATATGTAAAAGATTCACGAAGATGGGAAGTTTTGAATGCAACTATATACACTAAATCCTACCGCCGGATGTATCCAGTGAGAGATTCTCGGGGACCGCTGCTCGGAATACAAACTTAGGCTACTCGAGAGTCATTTTATGGAGTGATTCGCCTCTACCCTCATTCTAATCAGCAGTTGACTCGGACAACAGCAGAGTCTGTGAGGAAGCATGTGCGGCAACTGTCTCAACCATACCAGCTTGTCTACGCTCAGTGCCCATTCCAAGAGTTGACCTCTGTTCAAAGAATTCCAATGGAGTGAGTGGCAATTTACCAGCATAAGAAAATTCGGTTGTTTTTGAAAAGTAACCAAGACACGATGCATGCAAGTCAGCCGTAACGGATAACCCGTTCGTTAGAGTTCCAGAAAACCGAATGAGACCGATGATCCCTTAGTAGTAAAAACATATACGCAGCCTGCATCCCCTGTGTTGGGTTATTTTATCGTGGAATCCAGAAAATCAATCGAAGAGACTTTATTCCTGATTCAAGTTCAGTTCAGCTTCTGCAACTATTAAATGCGCAAAAACGAACTTTTTTCAGCTGCTAAACCGCAGCCTCAAATAATAGCGGAGGACAAATTGACCTATCTTGAGCTAGAAGAACTATCGACGGACGAGAATATCTCTGGTCTAGGAATCCCACTCAGTGCATCAGTTAATCGTATCATCGCATTTCTACAACAATCGTATGACGCGGGATCTCGTGGATCATAATCCGGCATCATAACACCAACTAAATGGAGAAATTCAATAATTCGCGGAAGATCGCCCGTTCACAATGAATCAGCTGCAACGACTTTCGTACACAAATACACGTCGATTTTCTTCCGAATTATGAAACCCACTAAAAATACGTTTTGAGAATGACCCACTGACTTGGATTAGATTCTCTTTTTCTATCAAATCAGTCCGATTTTGCCTTGAAATTCCAGTCAGCTACGGCTAAAGGTCGCACCACCAGCGAAAAAGTATATAGTTTCAGTGATAACTCTCGGCCTCCGGTTAGAATGATGCGACCAGTCAGTATCAAAATAACGAGCTCTTCAAAGCATGCAATTTGTGCAG
>LUCM01010546.1:268655-279113 GCA_008360955.1 Fasciolopsis buskii
ACTTCTTCAAATTCGATGCCCGTTTGATCGACTGAGCTCTGCGACCCAATACCTTAGGCCTCACCTCAGTCATCGATAACATTCTCTCGTCACACTGTACCATTACTACGAGGACATCTTTGTCCGAAAATCGACAATTCTCTCACATCTCCGGTTCGAACCGGGCACGTTTTGGAACCGGATCGTTCTTAGTGCTACTGTGCAAACTGGACATCTGATTGATAACCGATTATCGCGCCGACGTCGCAGATGTTTTAAGTTAGCAAACGCCTATCGACCCTTCTGTATACAATAAGGCACTTTATCCGATATATGACAACCTGGTGAGATGCAACCGTCCAAACAATAAAACTTGTCTAATTCACCTAACTCGTTTCCATGAAGGAACAAGACTTCGAAATTGAAAAACACATCCTGATAAAAATTCGTCTGAAAACACACGAGTCTGACAGACAGACAAGCTTATTACTGTACAAGGACTGAAATCAATTAAATTCCCTTAATGAGGAAAACGTGAAATTACAATCACAAAAAGTGTTCCGGGATAAACGACTAAAAGTGCGTCAATTTTGTAGAATAAATGTAATCCTGAAGCAAGTTATCACGTGATAACTGGCAACATTCATTATGGATTGGACGCATTTTGCAGTCAATCATTTTTTATCATTTGAGTGGATAACTAACTATCCAGTCAATATATTAACATTCATTGTTATTTTCATACCACATCTCATAAGGGTACGTGCTATTGCATCTAACAAATAAAAAAACAGTTTTTTATGACATACTCCACTGAAAAGTGCGGTGGAATGAGCATGGCTCATAGCCTCTAAGGTCCACTAAACGAGGGGAGAAGCGCCTATGACTCTGAAACTGAGTGGCACAAAAACCATGTAAGCTCCCATTAGGTCGACATTTCGCGCATTTTTTTGCCAATTTGCCACGATGTGGGTCTGAAGCCAACCACAGCACTAGCAACATCCGACAAGAGGGACGGGTGAAGAAAAACTACAAGGCACTAACACTATGTGAACTGTAAACAGCACTATTTTTAACCTCCCGTCACTTATATTAGTAACTTTAACAATTGATAACTCTCGAAAGAATCATCAAACTGCGCCTGAGATGCAGGATCCACAGGATAGCTTGGGGCAGTGAAAAAACAAGAACATGTGAGTGCATGGTCAGTAATGCGTAATTGAGAAGCGCCCGACTAAAGAAGGAATTCTTTACGAGCGAAGTGGTCAAACAACGAGAGACTGCCTACGCTTGTCCAGTGTATCTGAAGTGAAGATGTCAGTTTGACGCACTTACAGAATTCATATTCAGCATAGTCGATTGAGGATGGAAACGAATACCCGTAAGATCGCTCAGAATCACAAGCATCGCCTCTGAAGTGAATAGGCGATATAACTGTCTTAAAGAACCAGGGAGCCGGTCCTCTTTTCCACTGAATAATTCGCGTGTGATGGAATGGAAGTTCCTGGTATTGGAGAACAGTGGAAACGAAAAACAAAGCATGGCTGAATTCGTGAGACGGTGAAAACAACCGAACGAGTGATTCCATGAGTAACGGAAGAGCTAAATCAATGACTGAATCAACGAGTAGCGATACCTAAGCGCTTTCATCAAAGTGATCCGATTCAGCGAACCAGCAGTAACCACAGCTGAATTGTAGTTCACAAAGATAGTGGACGAAAGGAACAGCCAGAGTACTGCACAAGCGACAATCGAATGTAATATTCCGCAGAGGAGTTAGACGATGCATACACTATTTATCTTAGGTAGCATGCGTTACAACGCAGGAATACAAACGGTAGCTTTATAGTCTAGCCATCGATGAAGCATTATAAGCATAAGCACGTTCAGGACCATTGAACACGTTTTAGAAAACTAATCTATTGTATCAAGCATGAAACATTTTCTACATGACAGTGCACAATGAAATGGCACTTTCGATGAAATTCTCTATCATGATTGATATGAAAGGAGTGATCCACTCCATAAAGGTTACCAAAAGTTCCAATCAGAAATAAATATCATCGCTCTTACACTTCATTTCACCCAGCCAGCACTAAAAAGCAGACCAGTTGCACCAATACAGATCAACTGTAGGTCCGTAGTAGAAGTGCTCTTAGCGGTTCCCATAGGCCGATCGATGAAGCCAGTCGGCGGACGCCTGATAGCCGATTATCAAAAATGGTGAACCGTCTCGAGCTAAAGCAACAGCGACCAGGTACCGTTAATAAGCAAACAAGGGGGCTTTAGTCCCGATATCAATACAAAATAACAGAGAAGGGAAATGAAGAACTGTGATTCTATGCTCACATTGTTGTGCTATTGGTCAAAAGGAAGTGAGAAGGTGGTTGTTAAGGGCCATCATACAGCATTAAGTGACTCGTAAGGAACCGAAATCCCGTTTAGTTTAAGAGGCAAGATATCGAAAGCATGCGCNCTGTAAGGATAACTAATGGTAAGGTCACTCACGATCGTTTGAAGGAAACTGTGAAGGAAATCTATTCAACATGAGTAGACCAAACTAGGTGATACAATCACACTAAAAACAACTTAAACTCCGTTTCTTTATTGAAAACCAACAATATTGGGTTCATTTACTCTGACTGTATTTACTACCTCCAAGTCCTGACCATTCAGAACCGGAGCGAAAGACTGAAGAATTTAAAGATATGAGTAAGGAGCATGCATGTAAAAAAGGCTTTCAAATGTAAATATGCTGTTGATTGCGGCATTAAATCGCATCACCGCATTTCTACAACAATCGTATGACGCGGGATCTCGTGGATCATAATCCGGCATTATAACACCAACTTCATGGAGAAATTCAATAATTAGGGTTTTCATGTCCTTGCTGCACGTCATGAACTGACCACCTTGATTCGTTTTCCAATCATTTTCTACCGCGGACAACAGCGCATATCAAAGGATCAGTCTTCGGGCATGCACTTCTTCAAATTCGATGCCCGTTTGATCGACTGAGCTCTGCGACCCAATACCTCAGGCTCAACCTCGAAGTGATTAACGGAATTCCCCTATGATGATCCAACAATACCACGGAGGCATCGATGACCGAAAACCAAAAATCTTTGCGCCTATTGCGTTCGTAACGAAAAAATAAAACAGAATTTGCAAACAAGAAACCATATACAATAGCGTGGACTTGTGTACAATTTCGTGGACAAGGAGCTGAATACCACCCATACTCCAAAAAAATGCTTAAGTATCAAGCATCTGAAAATTATAGATACAGTGGGCGTATATCAATAAATTACAAAATCGAAAAATGACTGCGGGAACCACACTACTTACTTGCGATTGTACGGACCAACGGGGGTCCAGATCTGATCATAATCCAGTGTAGATAGTGCTTTGATTAACTCGGTCCACCGGTCGGCCTGGAAAGGTAGATGGAAACTCACAGATTAGCAGCATCTACTTAAACGACTTTTCGTAGTCGATGAAGAGGGGAGATAATGCGGTACTGAAATCACCATATTCTACTGGTCGAGTGCCCGTGCAATTTGAACCCATTATTTTGATCAAGGAATGCAAAATCAGAAATAGTTTACAAAAAACGCGACATAACAAAGAACATTCGACTGCACAGGGAATACGGAAAGTCCAAAATACTCAGCGCCGAAGACGGTGAAACAGTAATATCATGCGATCTCCACATTCCGTTCGATGGGAACTGCGTTAACTGGGTACAATCAGGAGCTCTATTATATTTCTGGCTGGTCATACTGAACAACAAGCTACCGTGTCACTATTAACCAAAGCAGATCCAGTTGCGACCAGTTGTCCATCCAACTCAGACGTCCAAAGGAGACGAGAACTATTGAGTCGACTGTTGCCTAGGTGGATGTGTTCAACCAGAGCCACTGTCAGATTCGGTAGTCATGCAACACTGATTCGAACTCACGCTGCGAAAGAAACGACACACCTCATGAAAAATAGTACAACAAACCACGTATCTCTCCACCGATGATGCAACTGGCAAACTGGACACAATAATCAGATGGGGGGATATTGCACTCGCAGGCAAATTTGCTGTACGTGACCCATCGTTCAACGAACTGTAAAAATGCCTCACTTGTGCAATAACAGAAAGTACCGTTATACAGCAAGAAAATGGACATTGTCGCAGCAAAAACTCTGTACACGCTTACAATCCACAACCAAAAAAATTAAGATTATGCACTCTTCCTTTTTATCAGATGCTTGAAGCAAGATTGCAGTGCAACGGACGTGTCCCATAGCCACTACGGCCCAGTGCACGAAGGGACGCGGGATCGCCAACCTGGACCTTGAGACTTTGAGTGGTATGCAACCACATAAAATCTCTCCGCACTATTTCCATTGCAATATAAGGGTCCATCGGAAGTTTTTGTAGAGCACGAGACTTCAGTCCACTATACACGAGTTTTGCCCTTCGCACTTCCCGTAGGGAGAACCTTTTAATCCGCATCCAGTTATCAGTAGTGCTTGCAAAGAGTGACAAAGTACTACTTGTGATTGTTTTATTAACAGGAGCATTTCCACGAATTTCTGCCATTCACCTAGATTTGTTTATCTTACTTTGGGACTGAATCGTTTCATAAGACAATGCAATCCTCCTGCAAGCAAGGAAACGGTAACGGCAACCAAAGGAGGAAACCGGTAAAAATAAGCGAGATGAAGTGCTGTACAAGCAACAAGAACAAGGAGGGTAACTAACAGACACGGTCCAACTGGAAGGAGTGAATGGGTTACGTTTATAAGAGTTGCTTCACGAGTTAGTGATGAAGATCCATGCTAAGAACGTGGTTTAAGGTGGGAATTTCACATCTGCTTGTTGGCAAATACATTCTCATTAGAATCAATATAGAGCATAGTATAGACGGAAGGCTGGAAAGTTGTACATTAAATAATAGGAAAATCGTTCGACAAAAAAAATGATGACGTGCGAACGAGACTTACCTTCAGGAAATTGACCAGCTGAATTTCTGATGCACGTACAAACCGGCGACGAATTTTTGACTGCTGAGTCATATCGATATAGATCGGGTTTAACCAACGATAAACAAGTTCCTCCTGTTCCCGTATAGTCGAAGTTAATACAGGAGTGATAATTCAATTAGAAAAAAAGAACACAATTATATTGCATCAAAGGTTTGAGAATTGGGATCAGGAAGACGTGATAAAGTAGGATCAAAGCTTTATAAAGGTAACACAAGGTTTTCTGACTGAATCGAGAAACCGCAAAGAACCACCTCATCTATTGAAAAACAATGTTAATTACCATTAGCAAACTCTTTGCGGATGCAAACATCGATTTCGGGGAGGTCAAATATAAGGCAGCAAAAACCCACTCAAAGCATTTTCATGGACCGTGGTTGTTCTTCCAAATGAGCAAACTAGTCCGGTCTTAACTTTCATCCACTCACTGACATTCTCCTTTAAGCGGCGAACATATGAGCGCATAGCGAATAAATTCGATCAACTCGAACAATCCTCATCCTGTCAAGAGAGGAGCACTTGATTTTCGTCTGCATCTCACTCCCGATTATTTTCTATTAGATAGACTCTCCGTTCAAACGTTTCGCAGCAATCGGCCAGTAACCTTGAAAAGAATCACTTTACCATTGACTGCCAAAAGAACCACGTTGGCTTCCTGGGACTAGAGGTTATTGATTTTGAATGAACAAGACTTTAAATTTGAACTATGCTCTAGCACTGACATTTCATGTAGAATCAATCCTAATTAGGCCGCCGATTTCCGATCAAGAAGCACTTTGATGTGCGCAAGGCAGCGGCCACTGAATGATCACCGACAAACTACAGTCAACATGAATACCACGTCCAAAATGAACACCATGAACTGGGAAGAAGCGAGAAGTCAAGTAACTGTATCTCAAAGAGTAAATTAGCTCGTTAAGATAGCCCGTCCTTGAATGTTCTCTGAGTTTCGAAAATCCCACGAAACCTATCCCCATACGATACACTAACAATTTCGGAAGCCATGCGTGGAACATCCTGGTTTGTCTGTACGGCTGGCATGATGGTAGCGGCAAGCGAGAATACTTCAAGCGGAAAGATGGCACAAATAAATATGAAGCGTTTTAACAGACCACCCGAAACAAAACATAGATAAGCAACATTGGTCACGGAAAAAATGAAACGCGAGGACAAGGTATTCTGATCAATCAGCTGATTAGAACACGTCTAAATCAGGCAAGAGCATGTGATAGATCGATCCAAAAATCATATAACCTGACGGAGAGTTTTGAAAAACTCCACAGTTAAAAGATCACAAAAACTGAATTACATAAAAATATGATTCCAGTGCATAAGCGTCCGACATTATGGCACACAAACATGGAAATACGACCGCGTATCCAGAACGCAGATTCCGACCCCAACAAACCGAAGGGTAATGCGGCTAACATTATACCACTAAATCCACTGCCTAAATCTAAACTGCAATTATCTAATCCGTATGCGTACACGCCACATTTGATCTACCTGACGCAAGCTCAGAAGAATGAATTAGAACGTAATCGCCCACCCATATTACACTATGACAACTGGGCACGTATTCCTTATGCTTCATATCATCTGACCGTCTCGCCGGTCAAACTGCACACGGAGTCGTTAACACATGCCACCTACACGGATCCGATACCGGGCAGATTACCCCCGCTTATTTACAAATAATCTCGATATTATCCAGCCGGAGCAATGGACCGCAACTGTAAATTTCAGTATATATTCACTACGTTTAGAGAATTTCAACAAACAACTGCGAAAATGAGACAATGAGGAGGAAGTAGCCGTGGAAGGTAACTGAGAGAAAATGCATTCGCCTACTTATTTATTTCGGAAAGCAACATACGCAGACAAGCCAAGTGTTTGATTAGAGTGAATAAACCATATTAACAGTTTTACCCAAACGACTTTGCTAACGATGGGGTTCACCGGAGCTTTTGTTTTCCCTACTATGGCACAAACACGAATAAGCTGACGCTTTATGTTCGTCATGAAACTCCGTTATATACCAGGAAATTTATATTTAGTAGTGTTTAACAGAACCAAATGTGGTAGTCGTTAACACCGGTGAGGTTCGGGCCTATGGACACCAATTAAGATCGGTTACGCGTGTTGTTTTTATTGCATGCGTGATGCGCGAGTGAAGTTAGACGGTCGTGGTCCATAACCCATTGGACTGAGGGGCGGATTGTTGACCGTAACTTTGAAAACTGGTGGTCTTCGGGCAAAAAGTCAGCAAAGCACGGATGGAGCGCTCGACTGGTCATCATAACATCATGACATGGATAGTACTTCCGAACAGACTGATGGAGATGGCGTCAAACCTGAACAGGCCGCCGCGGACAGAAAACGCAAGCACCTACGACTAGGATTTTCGCAATCAGAGGATGTCGGTTACATTGTGACCTCCGTGGGACGAGGTAAAAGCACGTTTGAGAAAGCGCATTCAAGCAAGGCGTTACAAACTGAACTTATCGGTAGCAGGCCCTACTGAAAATCCAAAAACTATCACGTCCCTGATAGTAGCTGGTGAAAAGACGTATGAATTGAAATACCGGCCAGTTCAGTTTGCACAATTAGTTAATCTGCACTAACGCAACATAATATATCCCGATCAAATGTGAATCAATCCCAATACTTTCTAAAATTGGATGTGCCGCAGCTTGATTCCTGGTCCCCTGTGGTCAATCGAACGTCTCTGTTCTCAGTGCTGCTGAGCTTACTTCCTGGCGAAATGACTAGATCGATATTCAATGCATGAGGGCAGTTTTCTAGTTGATGCAAGCGCAAGCATCAAAGAGCACACACATATGATCAATACCCGGGCTAAGTTTTTTGTTCCGTTAGCCAATTTTTAAACATCACTACTACAAAAGTGCATGCAGCGACAAGCTTGATCACAGGTAAAGTCAGGCTTGCTAATTTCGAGGCTTTCGAGGGATGTACACAAGTGTAATTTACTGATAACTCTGTATCAGTCAGGCTGGGCCAACCTTAGGAACGAGGGCAGAATACCACTGGAATAGATATAAGTTGTGAGTAGTATCTGGTTGAGTGAACATCACCGGTTTCGAGGTTAGTGCCGCTCGTTAATTATGAGTGCCCAGTACTCTCTTGTCCAAACACCCTTAAACTCCGAATTGGTATATTTCAGCGGAATCTAATCTGTAGTATAAAGATGCTTGCATAAGAGAGTACCGGATGTGCATCCCTGACAAACGGAAGCAAGCACGAAACCGGTTCAGCGCTTCCGGAGAAATTTTATTCCCTCATCCAGATATTGCTTACTATATATATATATATATATATATATATATATAAATTATCAATGGCGAAATTTTTTCAGCCTGCCTCCGGTCACCGTGCTTCATGACGGCACGTGGAAACCGGGTGGACGACAGTTCATGAGCTGTAGAGCTCCAGGTACAGACATAAACCACTGCGATACCACAATCGTTCGTGAATTTGTAAGACCATTCGCCTTGCGCAATCAGCGCAAAGCTTAACCTCTTTTCTTCCCAGGACATTTGAATGAATCGTAAACCTAGTACTAGAACTGGAACACCAGGTCGTAATTCATTAGAACATGGATGAAGGACATCGGATATAACAAATTCGTGTAGGTTTGGCTGGGTTCGGTCGCAAACCGACAACCTGGGGGCGCACATAACATGAGCGAATGATTTACAGTCTTCTAAAATGACATCGTTATCAGCAGATCGACTAGCAATCGAGTTTCATGTCAGAAGGGTCAATAAATTACCCAGTACGTATCGCAGCTGAACAGAACTAGTGACAAGGGAGCTTTGGGTGACGTCTTGGACATAAGGCGCGAAGTACACTAGAAACAAAGCCTAACGTGCCTTTCCAGTACTATACTTCGTGGCAGTATGATCCAGAGTGACCATCGGATGAAATAGAGCATCAAAATTTCATAAAACAGGTTGCTGGAATTGAGTACGATTTGATAGTACTGCATAGACTTCAATCCATAAAAATATCGCATTACAACCAATGACGGTAACCGCGAATGGAAATCATAGTGGAGCCAAAAATCCCGCAAGAAAACAAAAAGATAATGACGGGATTGCAGTGTAGCCAGTCAAAGGGTGTGCGTCGCGTCCTGATGCTATGGAATAGATCGTAGAGTCAAGATCTGGTCAACACAAGCTGTCCCTGAATAGAAATCATACTCTTTGAAACGAGCACACGCGTTCCGAACACTACAAAGCAGAACGGTTACAAAAAATCTAGTGCTCATCTATCCGTGTAGTTCATACAAGCGGTTTTGCAGCTTTTTTTGACTGACCCATATCAAACACTGTATGAGTGCATGTGACCACTATTTCGAAATCGTTTAGGGTTTAGGAAGTAAACCAAACCTGAGTAAAATGAGAGAAAAATGATATGACATGGACACTTGATTGTTCAGCCGTGGAAACTACAATGCCTTGCCACGTCTGGTACTCGATTCAAAACCTTAGCCATAATTCCCTACCGGCTATTCACGCGATATAGGCAAGTAATGCATTCAGCAGGAATGATGTTAGCATAGTACTTGACTGTACAATCAAAGCATTTATGTGAGCATATATGTATTTGCATTTGAAGCTTAGCAGTTTGCACAGAAGCTTCAGTAAAAGACCATTTTGGTTGTAAATATCAAAAGAGCCAAAACCTTCCCCTTACGCAAACTATGCTGATTGAGTATCACGTGAATTCGAGATTTCAGTGCGAATCATCACTTTGTTCATCGAAATTTGGGAGAGGTTAGGTATCAACGGAATGTTGCGTACGAGACGGGATAAAACGGCATGTGGAGCCCACGGCGGAATGAGGTTTACATACGGATAAGTCACTGGGTGAAGATTGGGTGCAAACCCGGACTAAACCGTCGCTGGGAATATCAAACAACCATGTGCACGTCCCCTACCAATGTTAGGCATGAATACCGATAAGGGAATGGGTGGACATGGTAGAATATTATCCGACAGCATCTGAACACCGATAATTCGGAATGCAAAAGATTCGATACATAGTTATTTATTTGTACATTTATATGTCGAAAACACTGGTTTGAAAATAACCGTGGTACCAACGCAACAACAGGCAAATAGAACTTTACGAGAACTGAATAAATATGGGAGGAAAATAATAATAAATCACAACAAACCAATTGTTTTTCATCCTTTCACCGCACACATGTTGTGAGCATTTTGTTATTTTCGAATTACTTTTAAGACGGACGAGTTCTACAGACAGGCTATATAACATTCGCACCACTGGCTTCCGTTTCAAGCGATACTCCTCAGCGTCTTCAATCAACAACTATCTTTATCTCTTGGGCCTCAATCAGGAAGGTAGGAAGCATCGAGTCATAGCCTTGCCGCCATGTCGCATCTTCCAGCTCTG
>LUCM01010546.1:279138-295961 GCA_008360955.1 Fasciolopsis buskii
ATGGCCCCACAATTCGTTCGCTCCGTCTCCGTCCAAGTACTAGTTCGGCATTACTGTTGTCGAGTCACGCAACACTTTGCATTTCGAAAACGAAAAGCACATGCCAAACCAGGCAAACGACCTCAAGAGTCTATCTAGTGCGCGTTGTCCATGGGCCGCGGATTCGAACAGGCAAATGATGTCACCTGCTTAATGTAAATCACACAGCTTCTCACCATTTCCCAGTTCAAGTTCTACATCCTAAACACCTCCTTGGATCGTTCTTCAACTCACCCACGAAAATGTTCAATAAGAATGCAGAAAAGGGATACCCTTGTCGAACGGCGCCAGTTGTTTCGAATGAACTTGATAATTCACCATATACCCTGATTCGATCATAGGTATGCAAGTACAATACTCGTAAGGGATTCACGAAATTCTTTGGCATACCTGTCCACTGGAGAGCACTGGATGAGGCTGTCCGAGCCACTGAGTCGAACGCATTTTTCACGTCCAAAAATACTATGATCTGAGAGCGGCGGTGTGTTTGGCTCGTTTTAAGCATTTGGCAAAGAGTGGATATCTGGTTCATACAACTTCGGTTTGGGCGAAATCCGACCTGCTGTTCGAGCATATTACTGTCGCGAACAGGTATCAAACGGCGTAGCATAATCGAAGCAAGCTTCTTAGTAACTATCGGAATTAAACTAATCCCACAATTATTGATACACTAACTCCGTGTGCCTCTCTTGAAGGTGGATAGAATCAGTGACTCACCCCACGATAACGGAGTCCGTTTTTTTCCAAATATCAGCAGACAAGGGAGGAAGAGCTTCTAACATGGTTTCCCCACCCATTTTAAATAAACGCGGGAGAAGGCCGTCGGGACCAGCCGCTTTCCCTCTCCTCAAAAGCCGAATATTCTACTCTGCTTCCAATTCCGTTGGGGTTGACAGACACCACACGAGGATTAGCAGCTGCCGACGCCGGCCTAAACACTTTGAAGTGCGCCAAGCTAATATGATTCTTGAAATACCCATTCCAACGGTACATCCTTTGTTGTTTGCCACGAATGACATCTAACGCTCACAAATTCACTAACCAAAGTTGGCCGCCCATCGCTGTCACGTGTAAGTTTAAACGGTTTTGTAGAAGGGATTGTCCTAACGCAATTTACGTTTGCAGGCCCGTACCCTTCGTAACCACTCGTGGGTCACTCTTACTCGGCTACGTACAATTGCAATATTGGCAACCCTGAAAATTGGTCGGTACAAAGAAAGACAGTCAGTCCAAGCCGACCGAGCGCGAACAGACGGTCACGTCAAGATGCATGCCACAAACACAGTGGAGCCTTTCTAATGGGATGACGAGCAAACTGAGTGAAAATCATAGTACTTGGATTGGACTTGCAAACGATTTGAGTAAACTGATTCTTGTCATTGTGTGGGTTTAGTGGATGAAGAAATACGCACGACAGTGCTCTCCGATGGAGTTCACAGACGAGACAATCTGAAACCGACAGCAAAATAGAACAACTTGTGTGAGCCAAAGCCCAGCCAGCGTGTCAGCCACCTTGAAGCTCCCTTTAGAGACTGGAATCATTCCCCAATTAGTTTCGAATACCCTCGGATAGCAGAAACCGATGAGATATCTACCGGAGCTCAGTAAGTGAGAAGGTCGAAATGGCAACATTTGCAAAATGGAAACACAAGGTTTCGCACTACATTCATTTAGGTGGGATTGCGAAAGAGATGCCACTGAAAGCGGAGACGGCATTCTTTTGTTCACCACGATGCTCTAAACCATATCACCTTGGTCTGATCCGTCGATGTATTCATCCTATGTTACCGTTGAATATGAGTGGATATAAATAGCTTACGTGACCGGGGGAAAGAAGGAAAAAAAAGGAGGAAGTAGTGATTGATTAATGACAAAATAACAAGAGAGCGCAATCAGACGGTTTCGTGCAGCTACCTTCAGTGTATCTTTGTAACATCAAATTTAAAGACCTCTAATATGCAGTACGTAGTTGGCTGTAATTTTTGAATACCACCAACTCATCTCGGAATAATTTTTCTTATATTTTCTGGTACTTTATGTTGCAGTTATATACCCCTGAATATGCAGTATACAATTTGTCTTCTCAGTTGTAACACAAACATAAATGTATATATCATGGATTTATCGGTGTTCATGTGACCACAGCCAGTTATGGAAATTGCTTTTGAGGAAGCATAGTGTAACGTAGATCGACATTATAATGTTAGTGTGTGAGTATGATTTTGTTTGTAGCTGTTATCTGAAAAAACGTCAAAATATGGAATAGAAATACCAGTGTGTCGTGTGTTGTGTGATGTGTGTGTGTGTGTGTGCAGGTTGAGAGTGACAGATAAGTGGGGAGTGAGTGTGTTAGAGTTCGTCATGTAGGAATGTTTCTCAGTGAGTTATGAATAGCCCATCGAAGGACATGATCGACGTTGACATTGAGACTGGCACATGCACCGCTGTCTTCGGTCCCTGCTATGCTTCTCAGAGCTCGGCAAAACATAAGTAAATAATGGTTCCGTGACCTTTTTCCTACTCTTCAAAGTTCCAGTCACCAGTCTGAGTCACTTGGAAAGCTAACAAAAACGACACGAACACTCCACACAGATTAGCACTGTTATCTGGGAATCCATAGAATTATATATTAAACGGTATTCCCAATGTGACAACATAATAAGATCATGATTAGATATCATATATGGGTGCGACGAATTCGTTGATTGCCGAACACAGACCAATTTTAATAGCCCCATTAAAGGACGTCTGGAAAGTGTTTTCCCCCGGATGCTGAAGCCACAGTTAACGGTGTGGCTTCAGTCGATTGAACAGAGAAGACTTTAGCCAACTGCCAAATGCGAGTAACCTATTGTACATATCGAGCGGTTGCTGAATGGCATCGCCCGAATATGATCGATTGCACTTGGCGGGGAAAATCGCTGCACAGAAATGACGAGTGATCGGAGCGATTCGAAGTGGAAGATTCTCGAGATCGCAGCACGATTCAGAAACTACAGTTCACTCAGTTCAATTAGATGTGAAAATAAAATGATAGCATGCATCAAAGCAGGTCTTGGAGTGAGTGATGTCTGAAAATAATCGATTTTCTCTAGAACACTAATGCCACTACACACAAGTTCGTCATGCAAGGAACAGAATAATGCAAGGCGTAAGCAAAACTGATCTTCAAATTTTTTCCGTACCTTCGATCCGTGCAGCTCGACGCACCTTCTCTCATGCACTTCCGGCCTCTCTGGAATTGTTCACAATGATTTTGCAACCAAATTGTCCAAAACTCTCATTTCTTTTCCACAAATTTGTAATGATCGATCCTCGAAGTGTCCCAATAGTTTGTTCACGTCTGTTTCGTGATTGAGCCTGA
Source organism: Fasciolopsis buskii (assembly GCA_008360955.1). Lineage (NCBI taxonomy): Eukaryota > Metazoa > Platyhelminthes > Trematoda > Plagiorchiida > Fasciolidae > Fasciolopsis > Fasciolopsis buskii. Next base: position 282,542 of record LUCM01010546.1, read on the forward strand.
GAGATTCCGAGGGGGTTTTCACGGACTTAACACACTCATCAGAACCTATTTCGGTTACCATTAACTTAATGGTGTAGTTATGATAGTGGTCAAATGGTCATTTTGAAATAAGTTAACGGCTTGGTATTAAGACGCGCTTCCAGCAGCTGTGAAAGCTATTCGGTTAGTATTTCCGATTTTGTAGTATGTAAACATTGGAATTATTTGAGGTCATGCCTGAGTTTTACACAAAGCCTGGTTCTACAAATTCATTACATGTCGAAAAACAGACGAATTTCGATGCGTCCTAATAAGAACTCCGAATGTTAGTCACGGATGAATGTGCGTTGTTCTAAATACCGCATTCTCCACATGTGGTATTGTCCTGCACTGATAATCCAAATGTTTACGAGTGTCACTCATTCCACTCATGTGTACTTTATTTCACCTAGCCGTTTCGGTATTATTTGAATGAAAATATCTGTAAACGTAATGACAATATCAAGGGTCGTTCAAGTGGAGTTGAGGATGAAGAGTTCAGTGGAAATTCTAAACGTTTGTTTGCTTTAATCCTGGTGAGAATCGGAACGAGATTTGTAAATCGTTGGCCTACTGATTATGTTCGTCTGGATGTATTCTAAAGTGAGTAGCATTTTTAGTCATCAAAATAGGATTGCCCAATCTGACTTGTACACAGGAACGAGATCCAGGTATATTCACGGATAAATATACGCACAAAACTGCCACAAGTCTACACAGATGGTCTGGCTGCGGCTCGTATGAACTAACCGAATGATGCTCGAAAACTGATCATGTCCAATCACCAGTAAATCTCACCAACAAAGAACAATTTTCGAATCCGTGTGATGAGATTGAAATGCTATAAGCGGCAGTATTGCCACATGGACTGTTGCAGATGAGCAACCGCCATCACTCACCTTTTCACGACATAACTGAATTTCAGTTCGAAAAATCTCAAGTTGTGCGAGTCATTAAAAACATGGCACTTCAGTTTATAATACCCGAGGACGGGTTTTCTTTATAAAATGCTGTAAAAGTCTTTCTACACCTTCGTGATGCCACCTTTCTCATTTTATGAATGACTAAAGTTCCTCCCTGCTAGACATTTTGAAACAGCGCGAAACGCATCCCTCGCTCCGATAATCATCCGTTTCTATTATCGAACAAATTTCCAACCAATTTACTGGCAGCCCAGATGGTTCTTTTACTAGAGACAGGGTGACAACATTTTCTCCCCACTTTACTCTCACGCAGCGCGTCACACAAGTTTGTAGTTTGTGCGAACCTCGATGGTAAAACAGATTATAATCATTGATATCAGGGCTTGTTTGTGAAACATTTCACAAAGTCTGTGCATGTAGGAAAACAATTCATCCTCACTCTTCCGTATCTTTCACCACTAAACATTTACCCTCAACTCGTGCTCGATTTATCCGTACGTCGCATCGCGCTCCAAAACCAGTTTGTGATCAAAGTTAATCGGTTTATTTCGTCATCCATTCACGAGATTGTGTTATTACACAAATCAACTAACATCCTGCCACTTGCTATCAGATAAGAGTATACAGCTCCGCTGCCATTCGATCCGATGAGTGCAGTCTTGGAAGCAGAATATCTGCTATGAATTCGTTTTTGATATGGATGCAAAACACTGTTGCTGCATGGAACACATGCTGCAAACCGCAGAATTTCCGATCTGGTGAACATAATGTATATCAAATGATACATCATCAGCTCCAACATATGCTCAATACTTGAATCGATAGAGAAATTACTGCTTCTCAGGGAAATCTCTCAGTCAGTGTGAAAATACATCGTGCTTCATTTTCACTACCCGTCTGGTCTAGTCAGTAAAGAGACGGGATTGTCGGTGGGGACACTTTCACGGGCAAGCCGTTGGCATTTACGAAATCATTGATGTTGCATTGGTGTATTCGACCACGGAAGTAACCCACAGCCGAGGCCCGAACCGAATGTTCGCTATGACCAGAACAATATTTCAATTCAATGTGTCTCAGTCGCAAACATGCTTGCGTGAATAGTCATTTCACTGCCTACTCATTAGTATTTATATTAGCATTCACAACTAATCCGAGAAGATGTGGTCGATTGATTCGATTTCAATATTGGAATTACCCGAAATGATTTCACAGTGAAATACATGTTTCATTCTCACAACCCTTCTGCTCTAGTCTAGCTCATTCGATTTCAGCATGTGTTCAGATGTGAACAAACAAGGTATGGTGTGTTCATTAATATTGTTTGAACGAATGCGCCCCATGAATTCGTACGTTCGTGGATTGTAGATGTATGAGCACATCAGTTAGATGAGGAACATCGAACGAGAATGTGGAATATTGATTTCCGTTGACCTGCCTTGTGTGCTACAATTCATTTACGACGAAATTTGGCCAACATTTAATCGCCTTTCTCTACATGATCGTTTTACCGTTCTAATCTGCTGGTTGGATCCATGCTTTCCATTTTGTAGATTAGTGTCTTAGATGCTTTTCCCCAAATGCAGGATTTTGCTGCGCGTCACAGATGACCCCCGCGTGTCGCCAACGAGCCGCAGGAAGCCCTGCGAAGAGTGCCAGCCGCCGCCGACAGGTGGCTCTCGGGGGTGCGGCGGGGTGCGCCAAGCGAGAGCTCTCTCTTCTCGCAATTTCTTAATGCAATGATGGAGCTGGTCCGGTCCTACGATTTAGTTCTGATTGATGCTCACGAAGCACATAATCGCACTGCTTGGATTGATGGGCAAGTGGCATGGAGTGGGGCCTAACGGGGTTTGGGTGAACTGTTGGATGATGGAGGTTCGTAATGGCTTTGAAGGTTATGCTTGAGTAATGCTCAGGCGACAGCTGAAAGCTTCACCTACCAGATCCGAAGACGTTTTGATAGATTCATTCAGATTTTGATGGCTAGGGACGGTGAAATCGACTCCGTCAATGGCGAAACAGATTAATAGAGATTGATTTTGTTTGTTCGAGCGTGAACGAGCACAGCTTGTTATACTGCTCCGTGATATGCCCTAATCTGTTCGTTGCACGGTTTTCGAGTGAGAGCGAACCACCTTTAATTCTGGTTAAGATCAGTGATCTTAAACCTAACACTCAGCCGGACCGCTCCGTTAAGGTGTTGTTTTATCAGCCGTTGAAGAGAATGCTTCGCGAAACTGGAGAGTTTGGTGTTTGGGACGAGGAGATGGGATTTTCACACTAGGCGACCATCTCCCTGGCATCTGTGCTTGTGATCTCCAATGGCTTAGATGGACGTTCGGAAGTTTGTCGATGGTGTGGAAATTTGGCCTTTTAAAGGAACGAGCAAACTTGGGTGTATCTAGAATTGTTGGCCAGCAGATGGACATTATTTCCAAACGCGCGATAAGTATATTTTCACTTAACAAGTGCGACTAGTAGTGAATCACATCAGTTCTAAGCTTATCACCCTTTCTCATTAATTCTAACAATTTAAGGTTCTGGCCTTCCCGAAATATCACAAACTCGTTTACATTTTGGTTTCACAAACTTTCAAAAGTAGTCTAATAAGGGCATCCAAAGAGTGGTTTCACTCTCTATGCTCTGTCCGGAGGCGAGCAGTGTCTCGTAGAGTTGAATTCACTAGTGATTAGGAGGTGCACTGAAAACATAGTTTTGTGAAGTTCCCCAGTGCATCGTACTCGCAAGTATAGTTTGCTTGTAGCTGGTGTATGTGAGAGGCTCGATGAAAGTATGGTTATTTCGTTAATAACGGAAGGAATGATAGATATAAAGATAAGAGAACGAGCATAAGTTGAACCAGCACAATGTCGGAAAGCCGGTAGCAGACAAAAGACGGGAGAGAGACAGAATTACAACGGGCTTGTTCAAAAGAGAGGAAGGAAATTGTGTTAGTAAGATAAATCTCTTCTGCTGCAGCGGACTCACCCAATGATGAAGAATTCACACGGTTGCCCTATTCTAAGGAACAAACTTCAGAAATAGGTCTGGTTTCTGCAGCAGCAATAAGCTGGTACCCAATAACGAGAATCAGCTGTCCGAGGTCGGTATCCTGCTGCGAATGTTTAAACAGTAACAGTGAAACACGTGAGCAGTGGTCAAGTGTTGTTGCTGGAATGCAGGTGCGTGTAATAATGGTGGAATATTTCCTTACTACCTCCAGTGGCATGCATGTCGAAGAGGAAATATGGGGGGATATACGCATGTAGACAACGGTGACGTTACCTGAAACGAGGATTTATATGTGGGTGCCCTTATGGCGATTGACTGTCAGTGTGGTGGGCGTGTTAACCACGGTCGGACAGTTCCAACAGCAAAGCTGTGTAATTGGGAGCACTTGTTCGCTCATATCACGTTAGCACTAGCAGTCACATTATCCTGCCTCGATTTCTAAACAAACTTGCGGCAGGGGCGTCTGCTTGCGTTGGTGAGTCATGCTCTCCTTCATCGCGGCTGGTGAAGCAGATCATATTTGTCCTTCCTGAGGTAATTAATCTGAGCTTTGGCTCAGATTACATTCACGATGTGCAGAAACGTGCGAGGATGGTGCCAGAATGTGTATGAGGCATTAAGTGATACTACCCTTTGCACATAGAGTGGGCTAACTGTCACATGGGTTCAGATAAAGGGGTTAGGTGAGGATGGTAGATGCTAATTTGGAAGTACCTAATTGAAATTAAGATGTGAATATCGATGTTTATTTCTATACCTTGCAGCATATGTATTAAAATAGAGCAAATAGAAGGAGAAAACGGCGTTTGCAGTGTCTCATTGATGAAAACTGGTGCTATAGCCACACGGATATGTAATTGCGGAGACTACTGGAAATGCAAATAGCTAGACCTCGTTCAGTGGGTCGAGATGAGACTTTGAGTAATATATTTATCCACATGAAATTAATTTTCAATCCACAAACATAGGCTCGACTTCTGGGCTCTTTCTATTGGAATCAGAAGAAGTGAAGCTAGGAGGATAATATTGATGTTATTTTGTTCAGGAAAATAAAAAACGTCTATTTAGGATGCCAAACCGGTTAACGTATTGGCTGCATTAGTGAAATAGACCCTTTTATGTTGTATATTCTTGTTGATATCTGCGAAATTGAAAATGTATAGAAATGTCTGTTTGCCCGATGATTACGAAAAAGATGTCTACCTATGTGTATTTTATAGTTATATGTATATATATATATATGTATATTGATGAGTGAAAATATCTGCAGCTCAGGTTGCATATTTTTAGAGTTGAGAAGGCGTACACTGAATTAATACGTTTATCGTGACGTTTCGATCCAAACTAGGACTCGTTGTCAAACGTGAATGAGTGATTGAATGGGATCGCCAGTTCCGTTCGGTCTTGTGCACTGTCCGTCTGTTTGTCTCTCTATTTTGCATCCGGGTCTTGTTAAGATGACGTACTGTTTGTCCATCTCGACATGCCGATTAAACTGATTCTTGAAGCCCGCCACTCGAATAACCCGTTCAATTGGCATGTCGAGATTGACAAACATTACGTCATCTTAACAAGACCCGGGTGCAGAATAGAGAGACAAACAGACGGATGGTGCACAAAACCGAACGGAACTAGCGATCCCATTCAATCACTCATTCACGTTTGACAACGAGTCCTGGTTTGGATCGAAACGTCACGATAAACGTATTAATTCAGTGTACGCCTTCTCAACTCTAAAAATATGCACATATATATACATGAATATATATACATATATATATATATAAGTGTATATGTGGCTAGACTTGAAAATGCCCAACCAGTGGGTTCTAGCAAGAGTTGACGACATCCTACGAAAAGAATGAGGTGGGCATGCCCAAGAAATCTGCCCACACCAATCTGCCATTTAAAGGAGGTAATAGAGCAGACAGCGTGCACCGTCGGCCATTAGATGTAATTAAGAAGACCTATGATGCGAAGTACCAAGTCCGTTTTACATCCAAACCAGTTCTGTGTTTATCTTAAAGGATAAAGTTCCAAGCTGTTCAGCTTGTTTCTGTGTATACTCATTTGCTAGCTCGTGTGGAACTACGTTTATAAGCCGCACAACTGGGCACTTGTCCAAACGCATCCGTGAGCATCATCCAGTTGGGCTCAATACTGAAGCAATTACAGCAATTACCAATGCTGTCTGTCTGCACCGTGGGCTTTTGGATACAGTGCGCAAGTGGATTTTTTCATTCTGTATAACTTCTGGTTCCTCGTACCACCCAAAATAAATGCAAATCAATTATCAAATCCTTTTCATTCCGTTCAGACGTGCTGTTTGCTTCGCTTGGAGAGTGACCGATGAGGATAATCCAGTGGCTGAAACCAGGTTAGTCGCTGTCACCGGAATAGTGACTGGCGCAAAATTAGATATTCACTACCGTGGGTTGTGGCCCAAGGTAGCTCAGAGATAGAGCATCTGTCCAGCAGGCGAAAGGTGGCCGGTTCTATTCCTGACCGTGGCGACAACATTTGGATGCATAAAGCGTAAGCGAATTCTCCATTATATACATATATATATATTTGCGGCCAGCAGCCTGGGAGTGAAAAGACCATTTGGAAATTTTCATCGACACAGTCACCCAGGCACCTCACACGGCTGATGTTTTCCATTGGTTATCCTTTAACAAACGAGTTGTGAGGAGGTGCGGAAATATTTAGGGTGATACTACACCCAACACATTTACCGGGGAAGAAAATTAGACTGGATTATAATGGAATATTTGATGACATCAGACTGATGCGCGATTGACTGACTTTACATAACACCATTGAAATCCACTTCCAGGTAGTTCTCGATCGACTGAATGAAATGAAAAGTCGAAGCCAAAAGGCAGCAAAAATTCACGATTATGTTTGTTCTCGTGGTACCTACAGAGCAAACTCACCTCAATATGTGTAGGCGTAATCCGTGGGACACGCGTAGGATGTTCTCGTTCCGCAGGCCGCGGAAGTGATTCGCCGTGAAACCAACCGTGCAGTGAGACCCGTTCTTTATCACTGAGTATTTCAGTCACCTAAAAAGTGGAACAACGAAATCAGGAGTAAATTTCATCAGTTTCCCATAAAAACGGTAAGTATCAACGACAGATTATGAATAAAAACTAATCATAATGCAATCCGAGAAGAATCAAGATACGTGTGAGCATTATAAGACCCAAGTGAAAAACATCAACCGCGAAGGATTCGAGCCTGCCTGAGTTCTACCGAAGAGTTCAGATGCCCTATTTTAGGGCTAATTATCCGCCGAAATAAAGTAAACACATCCTCCCGCCCGATATATATATAGAATTTGTAAGTAGTATCGGGAGTACTCAACCGGTCTCGCGGTTATTGTCGCTAGTCAGGTATGCGTACCCGGTACTCTATTATCCAAACATACTTATATTTGTGCATTCCAAATTAGTATGTCTCACCAGAATCTAATTTGTAGCGTCAGGAGTGTACATGGAAGCTCTTCGTCGAAGGATCCACAGAAGAACCACAGCAGTGATTCGCTGATAATTCTCTGTCAGCTGGGCTGAGCCAACCTTAGGAATAAAGTAAACCGGGCACGCTTACCTGAAGAACGATAACAACAGCAAAACCGGTCGTGTGCACCCGGGCAAATTTTGTTCACTCATCCAGATACTACTTACTACTAATACATATGCATATGTATATTCTGGAGCATTCTTCCCTCGTTCCTAAGATTGGCTCAGCCCAACTGACAAAGAATTATCAGCGAATCATAGCTGTGTTTCTTGTGGGGACTCTTCGACGAAGAGCTTCCGTGTACACTCCTGACGCTACAAATTAGATTCTGGTGAGACATTATATATATATATATATATATATATATATATATATAATGTATCAACAATGCTTGGGAAGAAAAATTAGAAAAAGTAAATAAATGCCATGAATCTAAGGGTAAACTGAAAGGAAAAACGCCACCGCATTACACCCTCAGAACCGATATGGGTGGAGCACGGCGGACTGTAGTGTGGTAGAGGGACGACAATGCGGAAACGTACTTGGTGAAACGAGTAGGCAGAAACCTCGAAAAACGCGAACTGGTTGCGCCGAGGACTCAGTGACGCATGAATCTTCCATGGATCTAAGCGAGCCGGGGGACTGTGAGGATTGGGACGGTAAACTTCTTGGTTGTCTTTCTGACAGCTGAAAAGCTGTAGGAAACCACCATCCTTTGTCCCGTCCCAGTCTTTTGGAACAAGGTACCAGATGAATGCGATTCGACGACCCTCCAGTTCGTCATCATGACAAAGAAGTGCATCTGAATTCGAATGGACACAAGGAACATAAGAATGCAAATTTATAAACCCTGCAAATCTCATATACAGAAGTGTTACCAAACCAACAAACAAGATTCATCGTCGTCAGATTTTGGTTTGTAAATGCAGAAAGATAAAAAGGTGAACAAAAAACAATTGGAACTGTTCTACTGAGGAGAACGATCAGGGCGCAAAACGACCCCAGAACCTTGGTTTGAATTTCCTTACATAAATAGCCAGAACGACCAGCTTTCAACGCTCGCGCCTACAACAATATAGAGGAAAGAACAGTTTGAACGCAACTGTATCACTGGCCACAATATTCAACTACACCGGCCACCTTTCCACAGATACGTGGAACTTATGAATTCAGGCGAAAAAACCAGGAATATTTTGCACTATCAAACTCATGGACAGACACAACATGAGCCACTAACAATGTATGGACCGAGAAACGCCTCGAGGCCCAGCAATTTGCCGCGCACCTGAATAACGCTACACCGAAACAATGCTCAGGTTGTAATCTCACCTGAGATTCAGCATTATTTATTCGATGTGGACCGCCGCATTTTCTCCAAAGCAGTCATTTTACATCACACTTAATAACTATGGAAATAAATAAGAAACAACTGCCACGTTCCTATCAGGGTTCATCGGACATGCTGGACTAGGCAAAGTGACGATCGAACCGCGACAAACACTGGTCTCACCATCATCATCATCATCATCATCGTTGAGCGTTAAACAGCAAGGCAAGCCTCACTGACCGCTGCCTTTTCCCCAAATTTACATTTTTCTGTAGAAAGAGTGAATATCCAAGGGGAAAAATGAGTGGACTTACACAGGCGGGAAAATATAAGATGCTGCTGTAGCCAACACATGGAACACAGTCTAACTGTACACATATACTTATTCAATCATTTTGACTCGATAGAAAATGACAACACGATTGCCACTGTTCACGGTTCACTGCCACATCCTTCAGTGACTCCAGCCACCTAATTGGTGGATCTTTCGGACCCCAACCACGAAGACGTGAGACACCTACTTCTCATTCACGTTGCCACGTCATCTGCTGATCTCCACATGGCTTATTCCACTCCGTGGAAGGAATGCAACTGGTCTCATCGGATGCATTACGACTGTCCGGTTGGATCTCAAAGGATGAGGACGTTCAGAGGTTCAAAAACACAGTCGATACACGGCAGGCCTTGTCTAGTGTCGCATACGATACTGCTCAATTTAGGAATAAACTCCACCTGGCCCAGAATTTGACTCACATCAACAGATCATATAGCCTGCGCGATGATTATAACCAAAGTGGAACTCATTAGTCGGATTGTTTCCTGTCAGTGGTTGTTCTCCTTTGATCGTTATCACTTATTAACTGGAGTCCCTTTATTCGTTAAACCAACCGTCTGTGTCTGATTGCCTCGAATTCTACCTAGCTCAACCCTAGTTTTTGGTTCCGGGGCAGTAATGGCAACTTCAAATTGACTCCTTTAGAGCAATGCTTGTCCTTCTAATGACTCACAGCCTAATATCAAAATGTGAAAAAAAAGTATTTGGAAAGATCCGGTGCATTCCGTCACACTTCGAAATATCGCAATCGACGATAATGTCGAATGAAACCGAAAGCGACGTGCAAAATAGTACGAAAGTGGATGTGCAGAAGTAGAACAAAAAACTTGCGGTAGAAATCTTACTGTTTATTTGCCCAGTTTGCGTTGGTCTATACCACACACTGAAGCACAAGAACTACAAGTACTCGCGACGCACGGAGTATCACAGCGAGGCGAACACCACCAGCCTTGTGCTCTATAGTAGGACACGAAACACGACACAGAGGTTTGGATGACACAAACAAGTTGCGGGCTCAAGGACTTCATGAGGCCGTTAGTCGCGACAACGAATGACAGGATCTGCGGCTCCTTGATGAGCAGCCAAACGGAGCCAATAAGCGGCGCGAAATACGAGCAGCTAGCCCAGCCCGCTAGCGGAAGAGAGAAGACGAACACAGAGCACTGCCGCCCGTTTATTGGTGACCCACCAACACAAGTCAGAATTCAAGTGATCTCTATCGTTTATATAGTTTTGTTGGGTGGCCTTGATCGATGTGTGGACTAGCCAATCACATAACGGGCATTTATGAATCATTTCGCGAACATATAAAAGTATTCAACGGCGCAATATTTAAAATAACGTCAATTTCGAAATATTGAGAAAAGGACAGATTCTTTTAGAAAATTAATAGCAGGAATGAAATCTGCGGTTCCAAAAACCTTGGATTGGCCATCGACCATAACACTTACTCTCCTACTTCAAAGTCCATCTGACAACCCAGTCAACACACATGCAAATGTACCCCTCGACCCATAGACCAAATAATGACTGCTCGTAGAAAACCTATGACAGCGGGAAACGCGTCAAGTCTTCGTGAACCATTTGCATTAAACGCGTGCGCATAAAGATCGGGCTGAGGCCAAAAAAACACTCCGAAAACCTAACTTCGGCGATATAGAAACAGGGCACCTTAAACTAGGTTGTTTGCACATATTTGCTTAAAGCCAAAGTTTTCGTGCCGTTCGATCAAAGCAATCGATGATAAATACATAGAAAAACCAGGAATTCGAATTTGACTACTGACAGTGTTGTCGGTAGTTAAAATTTTAATCGAATTCGGTAGATTTTAGCTCAGCTAGACTGCGATCAGTTCCAATGCCTCGAACACATGCGCCAGAAAGATATTTCCTGCGCTCAGCGAGTGGACCAAAACAAACACATACGCACAAAGCCACGGCCATGTTGAGAACAGGATACCGTAGCCTGAGTGCAGCTTCCACCCACACAGTGACGCACTCGGTTCAAACAGAGATGTGTGTACGCCGATTAGAATGCAGATGTGAGATCACCAGTTCAATCGCGCACGCACGTAAGTAAACGCACGTACACACACCATCGCAGTCCATTCCGCTCTCAGATGTCACCGTCGTGACTGGATCACGAACGTACCTACAAAATGAGTAGCATGAACGAAATGAACACAGCACTGTTTGAGTTGTGGTTGGTGAACAGCCGAACCACCGGTCGGTTGGACCTTGAGACGAGATTTGATGACAAACTGTTCGGCGTTCGCTTGAGCGCTGAACCGGGATGGCAACCCACCAGTTAGCACCAGCGAATTTAACTTAACCAATAAACATACCCTAAAGACCGACAAATAGGCGTCCATCAACCGAGACCGTTAAGTCAAAAAATTTGCACACAAATTTTGCGTGGATTAGAGAGAAACAAATGTATCCCCGCCCCTCCAGAAAGCCACGGAGTGAACAAGGATCATCTAACCAAAAAAAGTGTGATAGGTCACTGGTCCTATGCTGAGAGTACAGCCGTCCGTTGTAAATATCATACTGTATAAACTTTTGCGTGCAATCAATATAGTCGCATTTCAGTCAAAAGTTTGAGAGCAAAAACAAAATAGAAAAAAATAAATGAAATAAAAAAATACACCCAGCGTCTCGTAAAATATATGAAAAATTTATCCAGGAATAATCATAGCACATCAGGGTAGGCTGCCCAGGAATTCGGCTGAAACTCGATCACGGTTTGTCAAAAGTCGTGCTAAATATGGGACAGTGAAGTTTCTATAAATGTTGATTCTAGAGGGCATGGAACGAAAAGCATGTAGTGCAGAAATATAAGAGCAGCATTTTCAAAGACCGTTGTGTGGAGGATGCATGGGATCTAAAAGAATTTTGTGAGCACATTTCTCAAATGCTGACAAGTGCTCAGCACAGAGATTGAAGGACAACTCTGTTAGTTGTACGAAGAACACACGGCTAAAAATTGACAGTCCCAGGCGAAGAATTTTAAAGTCTATTTTAAGTAAACCTTTAAATATAACTGGAGAACGGTAAAGAAGGATTGGGAAAACACAATAGTATAAAAATCGGGAGATGGTGCTTTGTTTCACATTGCAGTGTCGAAGCCCCTTGAGTTGAAATGACAACCGTCGGAGGTTTCTTTACGCTTGTATTCAAATAGAAACTCCTGCTAGAATTTCCACGATTCAAACCTTGGGTTTTTGAGTTGATGGACGGGACACTTCGAATGGGTAAGCTGACCGCGAGAGAGGACAGACATTCGAAACATTTAGATGAGTTGAAATTTAAACCAGCTCGTGCAGAGCAATCGTGAACAGAAGATAGGTTGTTGGAAAAAATTTGAAAATCATCGTTGTTCGGAAACGGGACTGAGGGGAGAAAACATCTTCAGCATACTTAAACAGATGACAGGGATGAGTCGCTGATGAAGCAGAGAAGAGAAAAACGGCTGAAAGATCAGCACCCTGAGGGGCACTCCTGCAGTGTTAATTAACGTTTTAAGTTTTACCGTCCATTCGTGTGCATTGGGTTCGGTTAGTAAAGTAATCAGACATCCATGCTAATAAAGGCCAGGGACTACCGAAAGTTTCCGGTTTGTGAAGTGGAAAAGAACGTGAGACCGAATCAAACGCCGACGATTGGTCTAGAAACGCGCAACGCACAGATTTCATTAACGCGTTTAAGGACCTACAAATATGGTCAATGAGGAAGGCGACAACGTCCGAAATGGACCCGTCAGATTTATAGGCAAACTGAAAAGAATCGTCAGGGGGATACACAGAAGAACGCGGGCGTTCAAGTGCAGCACGCTCCGTCGGTTTAAGACCGGAAGACGTTAGGGCGATGGGGCGAAAATGTTTTGCTAAGACAGTAGCACTGATGGATTTTGGGATGGAAATAATAGTGATGGGTCTCCAAAAGTCAGGGATAGAAGAGGACCATAATGAATAAGTTGAGAGAAGTAAATGCAATCGTCAGACCACAGCACCATGCGTTGAAAGAGCTGGAGACAGGATGTCAGGACCAACACCTGTGGTGCGGTGGAAATCGAGCACCTCTTCTTTAGAAAATCTTGTAAACTGTCCTATCCATTCACCCTGGACCAAATATGGACCGGGTATTAATTGGACAGATGAATGAGCCGATTGACGCTGTCGACATCCGCCAAGTTTTCGTATGCTTCTTTCTTCTTCCCACGCAACAGGTCGAACGCCTTTGCATAGGAAATCTATTGTTGTTACCATGCCGATGCCGTTGGATTCTC
>LUCM01010548.1:9572-24557 GCA_008360955.1 Fasciolopsis buskii
TCTCACGCCCTCGTGGTTGGGGTCCGAAAGACTCGTCAACTAATTGGCTGGAGACATTGAAGGATATGGCAGTGAACCGTGAACAGTGGCGATCGTGCTGTCATTTTCTATCGAATCAGAATGATTGAAAACACGTGCGTTTGTACAGTTAGACTATGTTCCGTGTGTTGGCTGCAGCAGTATCTTATCTTTTCCCGTCTGTGTAGGTCCACTCCCTGTTCCCCTTGGATATTCACTCTTTTTATATAAATGTGGAACTCTGGGGAAAGGCAGCGGTCAGTGAGGCTTGCCGTGCTGTTCAACGCTGAAAGATGCTGATGCTGATGATGAAACTGTTCTGCCGAACCGCGCATACACCAAGGCTAACTAGCATCCGTACTCACAGTGCATGCCCGGCCCACACGTTCAGAGTGACCCCAAAGCCGGCATGACCACGAGCGTTCGAAACCGAGTCATCTAGCATGCAAACAATGGAGCGAGAAAGAAGAGGTCGTATCTGGGCTATGAACAGTGGTCAGATGTGGAATTTTGTATGCTTGTTTTACAGACACAGCACACAATATTCTAAAAGTCCCAAGAATTCTAATTAAGAGAACTGGTGGTGGCGTGCGGACACTGAAAGTGGCCAAGTGAAATGAATGCCCAACCCATTTCCGCCTTTAGGCCAATGCTTTCATTAGATAAATCTGTCGAGCAACAATTCTTCGTGGCACCTTGCATGGTTCATAATATTGGAAGAACGGAAATTAGTAAGGTCCATGATCAATACTTCGGGGCTCCCCACACCACAGATGAGGTTTTCCTCCGGGAACCCTAATCAGAGCCGTTGATTTAAAATCCCATTCACGAAGCGGTGGATCGTTAGACCAGCACGCGAACTCGGAAGCACATGATTATGACTACGCGCTTCACAAGATGCAATCCGCAGCACGGTACTGATTACCCTGCGTGGAATAATTTGCAGATGCTTAACCTATTGGAAACGGCGGATGGGTATCTCCAGGAAGCCCGGCTTCCAAAAAGAACGATTTAGGTCGTCAACATCATCATTATCGTTCAGCACCAAACACCAGGGCAAACTCACTGAATGCTACCTTTACCCAGAGTTAGGTGTTGCTTTGAGAAGAACGGATAAGCAAGGGAAACAGCCAACGAGCCTACAGAGTACAGGAAGATAAAGGAACGGTGTTGCAACCGCCAAGGGGAATATAATCTAACTGTACAAATACAATCATCATCATAATCGTTCAGCGTTGAACAGCACGGCAAGCCTCACTGACCGCTGCCTTTCCCCAGAGTTCCACATTTATATAAAAAGAGTGAATATCCAAGGGGAACAGGGAGTGGACCTACACAGACGGGAAAAGATAAGATACTGCTGCAGCCAACACACGGAACATAGTCTAACTGTACAAACGCACGTGTTTTCAATCATTCTGATTCGATAGAAAATGACAGCACGATCGCCACTGTTCACGGTTCACTGCCATATCCTTCAATGTCTCCAGCCAATTAGTTGACGAGTCTTTCGGACCCCAACCACGAGGGCGTGAGACACCTACTTTACCTAAGTTCACTGTACATTTTCTCATTCCACGTTGCCACGTCATCTGTTGGCCTCCACATGGCTTCTTCCATTCCTTAGGAGGAACACAAAATAGGGCACGATATAGTAGACGAGTGTTTGTCATACGCAACACGTGACCCAACCAGCGTAGTCTACTAAGTTTCATACGCTGAAACAAGCTATTATCAGAAGTGGCACCCAATACCAGATTCCTAACCTCAATATTACTCACCCGGTCACTCCATCCAATCCTAGCCATGCTACGTAAACATCGGTTGTCGAAAACCTCCAACCGACGAACATCGCTCACACGCATACTCCACGTCTCGCAACCGTACAAAAGAACTGAACACACTGCAGCACAGTACACACGACCTTTCAACTTCATTGAAATATCAGTCCGACGCAAACAAGTGCTTCAATCCAGCGTAAGCTGCCCGAGCCTTGGATACACGCATATTTACCTCCACTCCCGAGTTACCATCGTTAGACGCGCACCTACCAAGGTAGGTGAAACGGTCCACAGTCGTTATTTCCTCTCCATCCAGTCTCACGTTCGGCGCTGCTGTCGTCCAGTCCTGTAACAGTGCTTTGCACTTTGAAGGTGCAAAGCACATGCCAAACCGAGCAACCGATCTCGACAGTCCATCTAGTGCCCGTTGTGTATGGTCTGCAGACTCGAACAGGCACATGAAGTCGTCTGTGTAATCTAGGTCACATAGCTTCCCTCCACTTCCCAGTTCGACTCCTACATCACGGAGACCTCCATCATCTCGTCCGTGACGAAGTTGAACAAGAATGGAGAGATGGGACACCCTTGTCGAACGCCACTAGTCGTTTCGAATGAACGTGACAGTTCACCGCATACCCTAACGCGACCATAGGTATGCGAGTACAATGCTCGCAACAGGTTTACGAACTTCGCCGGTATATCCTTCCGGTGGAGAGTATTGAATAGTGCTAGTCGTTCCAAGGAGTCGAAAGCATCTTTCAAGTCGAGGAAGACTACGACCGTAGGGCGCCGGTGCGTGTGGCGCGTTTCGAGTATCTGTCGAAGGGTGAATATTTGGTCGATGCAACCTCGACCTGGCCGAAATCCGGCCTGTTGTTCGCCGATATTACTCTCGCGAATCGGTGTCAAACGGTGCAGCATTATCGAAGCTAACACCTTAGTAACTATCGGAATTAAACTAATCCCACGATGATTGCTGCAGTCACTCCGTGTACCCTTCTTGAAGATGGGTATAATCAGTGACTCACCCCACGATAGCAGGATACGCTCCTCGTTCCAAATATCACGAAGCAAGGAGATAAGTGATTTCATCCGGAATTCTGCACCCAATTTGAAGAGAACTGGGGGAAGGTCGTCGGGACCGGTTGCTTTTCCCCTCTTCAGTAGCCGAATATTCGACTGCATCTCCATTTCCGTTGGGGGATCAAGTGACACCTCCCAAGGATTCGCAGCTGCAGACGTCGTGTGGCCAGCTAAAGTGATCCTTGAAATGCTTTGTCCAACGGTTCAGTCTTTGCTGCCTATCATGAATGAGCTCTCCAGTCCTATCGCACATGACTTCGTTAACCGAAGCTCACGGCTCACTGCTGGTGCGTATAGGCTTAAACAGTCTTTGACTGTTACCTGAAGCGGCCTCTTCCTCCGTCTCTTCGGCTACCCTAACCCACCAGTTTTCGCGGTCATTCATAAGGCTTATCGTCAAAGTGCGAAGTGCTGTTACAGGACTGGACGACAGCAGCGCCGAACGTGAGACTGGATGGAGAGGAAATAACGACTGTGGACCGTTTCACCCAACCTGGGTAGGTGCGTGTCCAACGATGGGAGCTCGGGAGTGGAGGTAAATATGCGTGTATCCAAGGCTCGGGCAGCCTGCGCTGGATTGAAGCACTTGTTTGCGTCGGACTGATGTTTCAATGAAGTTGAAAGGTCGTGTGTACTGTGCTGCAGTGTGTTCAGTTCTTTTGTACGGTTGCGAGACGTGGAGTATGCGTGTGAGCGATGTTCGTCGGTTGGAGGTTTTCGACAACCGATGTTTACGTAGCATGGCTAGGATTGGATGGAGTGACCGGGTGAGTAATATTGAGGTTAGGAATCTGGTATTGGGTGCCACTTCTGATAATAGCTTGTTTCAGCGTATGAAACTTAGTAGACTACGCTGGTTGGGTCACGTGTTGCGTATGACAAACACTCGTCTACCATACCGTGCCCTATTTTGTTTTTCTCCTAAGGAATGGAAGAAGCCATGTGCCGTGGAGTTTCCATAAATATTGATTCACGCAAAGCTAAGCGAGGGACCATAATACTACTTATTTCATAGGCAAGCAAGTATTTACCAGACGAGTGAGATATAGTAAACGTCTTGGTTGTATACAGGCTTCATTTTGTGGTCCTTGAAAACAGGCCGGCACTGTAGTGTTCCCAAGAATGATTACTTCCAAAATATGCGTAGCTACCCTTTCCACAATGGTCTAATAAACCGAATGGAGAATATCGTCCTACACTTCACAAGTGAGCCAAAAGCAGCAAAAAATATTGAGACTACAGCTTACACAACCGCCATAGGGCACGTTTTTCGCAAACAGTTATTGAGTTCTCAAGAGAATGATCCGTCTCTATCCCACAGTCTTTGGTTAATCTGATTTCCGAACCAATGTAAAAGTCACGAGCTCGTTCTCTTGCGCATGGAATCCATGCATGGTTTGAGACCGGAATGAAGCAATTAATAGACTAATAGTTCATACTGCAGCTGAGATTGCTCGCGAAGTCCCATCAGGTCTAACTGTTTGCCCCTAAAGACAACAGGTCGGATGTAAATGGTACAATCATTGTAAAAAATAGTAACCATAGTGAAGTTCATATTAGGGCTCCAATTAGTCCCATGCTCGGTATATTCAGCTCGCAAACTAAACAGGCATTCCCAAACAAATGAATTATGACTCGTATCAAATAGGACTACAGGCTAGAGGTTAATGTGCATTTTGACACGTGCACTGGCACGGTTTGTGAGCGCCTCTGGTGCTTCGTGGACTATGCCCCGGAGTCATACTAACAGTAAAAAACACAACAGAAGGAACACTGCCAAGAAAAGAGGTAAAATGATTGTTGAACGCTTACGTCTGAACTCGAGAACCAATCTCCTGGATTAGACAAGCACACTGTTGCCGTCTAGCCAAGTGAAGTTTGCGCTCTGCCTGGCATTGTTCCATAGCACACTTTCGCGCCAGAAGATACCGCACCGCAGCATCAAGGGCAAGGCCCGCTTTCAACTGCAGTTCCAATTTGACTTTAGAACTTTGGCATTAGGGTTAAAGAAGATGCACATTCTTGCGCAGGTGAGCACTTTAGATCCCCAATGCTCATGTTAGTTCAGGTCAGGTCGAATCACAAGACTTGCAGCCTGATTCGAAATCGACAGTCCCAGTTTCTTGCACAGGTGAGCATAAGTACCCAACTGCACTTCTGGTACAAAGTTTCCATACCCGAATTTAACGCTGATTGCAGAAGATGACTCAGGACCGCTTCCGGAATAGCCGAGAATCAAGGTGTGAAATAATGAAGGCCAAAATATAGTACGGACACCAGCAGGGGGAGGCTGCGGCAACAACTGTCATACCATTTGAAAGTATAATGGGTTAGAGACAAAAGGAAGGTGTATTGCTGAAGGTAGTGAAAGACGGCGCTTTCAGCTGGGGAAGCGGGACGAGTCTGATGGAGGGAGAGAAAACGGACTTAGGAAAAGTTATGGAAGAACGTAGGTTACGTCTTGTCCAAGCCGGCCTTAAACTGAGCAACGATGGGAGCAGATGCGACGTCGTCTGACAACTTGTTCTATGCGTTAACTAATGTGTGTGCAAGGAATCGCAGCTATATGTTTTTCAGAGCACTGTGCTTCTCAAATTCTTGTTTTGCGATCCTGGGGTTGGGTTGTCATCGCAAACAATATGTGGACTAGCTGTCATTAACAGTAGCATGAAGGTCGCAACTGAGTCGACTGCGTCATGACGAATATCAATTCAAGGACTGCGGCCCCTCCGGGTGAGTGGGCCCCTTATTCTTGGGGTCATCCTTGTGAGGCAGCGTTTGAAGTTTTCTAAAATTAGCTAATCCAAAACCATAGGACAGATGGGTAAATTCTAAGTGAGGAAGTACGATCGCTTTGCACCAGGAAAGGAATATTCGGGTGAAACCCACATGTGTTGATCGTCGGAGTTGGTACAATAATCGGTTCGCCTTAACAGCCGTTGCTGAAAGCTGTGCTGACGGTTTGAAACAGCCGATGTTCAGAGACTGACGAGGTTTGGATAAATATGAGCTAACAGATCACAAACGGATTATGGCGCTATTTGAAAATAGGCCGTTGTCAGTGGGGGTAGACAGGACGGGCAAACAGACGGTTGTGAACAGAAGATGCGAATTTATTGAGTAGCATACGCATCGCCAACCACCTCACTGGAAGCAACAGGTTGGGGTCAGAAAGGCTCGTCAACTAGCTGACTGGAGTTACTGAAGGATATGGCAGTGAACCGTGACCGGTGGCGATCGTCTTGTCATCTTCTGTCGAATCAGCACGATTGGAAGTGTGCGCTTGTGCAGTTGCCCTGTGTTCGGTGTGTTGGCCACTGCGGTCTTCATCTTCTCTCTATAGAGGTCTACTCCCTGTATCCCTTTCATAGTCGCTCATCATGGGAAAGTATAATTCTGGGTAAAGGGCAGTGATCAGTGGGGCTTGCCTTGCTGTTTAACGCTGAGTGATGATGTTGAAGAAATGGGCAGCGCGGTTCTCAGTAACCTTTGCGACAATCGATGCAGTCTGGAAGTATTCGTGAGCGTGTAACTTATTGGAGATGATGGACGGTACTGCTCCGGAGACCACCCATTAAGCAGAACGATTTTGGTCCGCAATTAAATTCTTTGGTTCTAAAAAGTACCTGTCAACAGTGGAGCGGGAGTCGGATGAGTGGAAGATCATCTACGCGGAGCCATTATTGTTCCAACGACTTTCCCGACTGAATTCCCACATCCAGCCAATCCCGGACCGGGAGGCTACCTTAGTCTACCTCCACCAATTGACTTTCCTGGTGCCAGTGATTCTCTATCTTTTGTTCCATTTTGCGTTTTTTGTATGCTGAATTCTTTTTCAGTTGTTTTTCACTTCATTCCTGTGTTCAATTTAACTTTTTTTGATACTTTTAATTCTTTCTCCCCCTTTTTGCTCACCGCATATCGGTTGCTCAAACCGATTTCTATTCCTTCTTTCCCGCTGCACTCTTATTGACGGTTCGATTTTGTACAGTCTTCTTCATCTTCTCTCCAACAACGGAACAATCATTGCCTCCTTGTCTGCTGAGGGATAGGTTTGCTGTTGACGAAATCTGCATTGATTTGCCTGTGTCATGGTGACTGACCACAAGGAGGATAACAATCATGATGATAATAATAATAACATTATTGTGTATTTCTAAATTTGCGAAAGGCATGCAGAGCGGAAGATTAAACGCAAAATAAGATGCCAATAGCAGAAATCAGAAGGGATAAGTTGGTGAAGCAAACTTAGATTCCGCAGGAATATGCCGAAAATTGGAATCAGATACTTCAGGGCAAAATTATGCCATTTATTTGTCAAAACTGCTAAAACTGTTTCACAGTATTATGCAGAATTGTCGGGGCTGATTCTTGGCGGCGGTCTACGAGTCATCTCGTTTTTGAGTACAAGAAATTTGCATTTTGTTGGCATAAAATATGTCAGGAGCTCAATGGCGGATGTCTAAATAAGGCCGGAGTTCCCATGCTTCAACGGCCTTGCTTAATGCAGAGATACGTTATGCTAAGGAGACGAAGAGCATTCAGAATATAGTAACTGAATATAAACAAGCCAAAACCGAGAGGAACGTCATGCAAGAAGGACAAAGTAATGTCGTTTGGCAACAGTGAAGGCCAACAAAACGCTAGAGAATGCGGTGGAATATTATCGAGAATACGCCAGGCTATTCAGAATGTGAAATCTTATGGAGCTTTTCGCACAGGTTGAATATGGAGCTCCCAAGACCGATGACTGAATTTATAAACTTCTGGCGGTAAGCTGGACTGAGGAGTGCGTTGAAGAAGAAAACGCTTTTATAAGAAGCAAAGCCAGTTCTTAAATACACTACCCAACATTGTCCTGTATGCTGTCTGTTTTGTTGTCGAAGTTTTTTTATCTCAGCCGGCGATACCGGCCGAGAATTTGAGGGAGGCCACAGGCCAGTCCGACGAAAGTGGCAACCCTATTTCTGTCCGGCCGTAAAGATCCACCTGAGATGGGTTATCCACGGCAATCAGCGGCGTGGTTTCCATTGAACGGACCAGTACTTGAGCACCAGATCTGGCTAGCTTGGTCATGGCGTGAGTGGTGTGCTAATAGACTCGAGGTTTTCCTTACCAGGGCGGACCGTTAATAGTGCGTCTAGCCTGGGTGCGGGACCTGTAACATAAAGGTGGGATCCATTCAGTAGTATATTGACGTTTTGTTCAGCCCACATTGGAAACGACTCAATTATTAGTCACCTATGCCAAAGATAAAGGGGTGCATCCACTTCGGGTAGGCGAGGAGGTGAAATAGTGTATTAGCGTGAGCGTGCAGGAAAGTCGGGCAAAAATGGGTGAAGATGAACTCCAAGGATCCCAGGTGCTGAGCGCAATGAAGACTCGGTCATGAAATGGAATTCTAACCCATGCTCGCAGGCCTTATCTAGCCCAGTGTTAGCTTGTGTCAGGTTAACTAAGAGGGAACATATAGTCACTTTTCCTGCTGGAATTTGAACTAGGCTAATTGAATCATGGCCTTAGGGATCCATGGAGTTTGCTCCACAGTTAAGTGCAAACAATTGTGAAGAACGTTTTCCCTGATCATTAGCCAAGTTAGGGGTATTTTTGACGTGCAGTATCTAGTATGAAATGGATGCGGGGTACTACAATCCTCATATATGACGCTTGTAGCAGAATGAAGGTTATTATCGTAAACGTCAAAGGAGAATGCAACGTTTAATCCGACTGGATGAGGCCATTGTGGTAAAAGACGAAGCGGCTCACTCCTGGCCCTCTGGTTTAGGTTGGGTAAAGGACCAAGGACGTTTACAGTGAAGGCATGTCGCACATTTCCATTGCGATTCAATCAACGTAAATCGCATGCTCGAGGATAATCGGGAAATAATCGATGGGGAGCCTGGCTTGGGACTTGAAGTTGAACAGCCCGCAACCTTGACAGCCGAATGCCCTCGAGGTAATTGTGGCGGTTATTTTAGCGACGGAGGTTTGGTGGTGGGGGTCATCATGGAAACTCAAAGAGTAAGAGTACTGGAGCCCAAATACTCAACTGTTCGTCTTGCAGAAATAGAAAGCTAATTTTGTAGAAGTATTTTGGGGAAAACGACATGTATATGTAGCTGTTTAACATCCACCAAAATAAAAATTTAGCTGGCTCAGCAGTGGTGTGACCACCACACTAGCTTGCAATTAGATTTCTCTTTTTGAGTTATACTTCCTATATCGCACCAAGCCGAGGATGCCAGAATGAGGTTCACTTAAACCATCCACGCAAATCAAGTGCACCGATGAAAATTTGTGAGAATATAAACGTCGTTGCGCTTTTGCTTGCATCTTACCAAGCGCTCGTACAGGTAGTTTATGTATAACATTTTCACTATCTGCTCCTCTCTGGACCTTTATTCGCTATTAGTGAACTTTCCCCCCGATCAGATTTTCCTTCATTTGTGCAAGACTATATATCCACTCACAGTTCATCTGCGCTCCGCTGTTCCACCCAGTGCTGACTAGCTGCCTTGCCGCGAGGTTCGGATTTAGTGGCTAACATGTTACACCACAAACCGATCAGCCGAGCTTGGCTCGAATTTTGTGCGTGCAGCCGCTTGCTCAATAACGTCACCATGGGTCTTTGTGACTCCCATTTTCCTTAGCATTTCATCTGACCATTTTCCGTCCCTTTCATCTAAACGCTTTTGTCATCTGTTTAATTTGACAATTTGAATATACACACTGCGTGTGTCTTGGACATCAGGAGGGATAAACCTATATCACTAACTTTTAGGAACACGCATCTGCATATTACGTGAAAGTTAATAAGCTAGCTTGTTTCATGCACACAACTCCGTGGTCCAACCCGAGGGAGCAAAGGCTGTTCAAAGCACACGCCAAGTCAATTATGGATGCTGCCTGTTAATCTGCTCCAACGTGAGGAAGTGTAACGGACCGCAATCGAAAACGCTCAGTGCGTACCTATCGAGAGCTTAATTTGCGCTCCAAACCTAAGTTATGCTGAACGCTGTGCAACGCTGCATCTTGAAGCTCTGTTGCTCCAGCCTCAGAAAACAGACATGTCACAGTTCAGTGTTATCCTATCCGGTAACTGCTGCACATCAGCACCTCAGTTCAGGAACCAAACTCCGCTTTCCTTCCGAAGACTAAGCTCGTATTCACAATCGGCAAACCTGGAACACTTATCAATGCTGATGCTCTCTAGTTTTCAGTATTCTCCAGTGTTGAATTCACTAGTCCAACCATCGCCTTCAAGACAGTAGTCCGGAGGCTGCCAACTGTACGAACACATGTACACGTATGCGACCCATATTTCTTCAGGGTTGGGGCATCGAAAGTTGGTTTAGGATTCTGGTAACTACATATAAAAGACTTTAAAAGTTTGATGTCGGTCGATGGCGCCGCCAACTATCGTAAATTGTGTTAACGGAAAGGGGCCGGATTCCGCGGAACGTTCTACGTCCACGAATTTTTCTCACTCGCGCTCTTCCCCATTCCGTCGAATCTTTTCTTGGATAATTCTTTTATTATTTACTTATTGGGATAACGAAAAGATTGCAAAGCTTATGGTAGACGCCTCGGCAACAAAACACTCTTTGTGGTTTTCGCACATCCCAAGAAATCTTCCACGGAATTTCCTTTACTCCCCCATATGTCGGTCATTATCACTACCCACCAGCTTACTCGAATCTGATTTGAACCACATTGTGCGCCCCTCTTTATCGATCCAACTTCTTAAAAATTTCCCCTAACATGCTTGCAATCCGATTCATTCAAGTAGGCTACCCAAATTCTAGCGTGTTTCAACAAGCATTCGGTAGAATACGGCAGGTTGAGATAACTTATAAGAACGGGGCATAAACCACCCCTTCGTGCATCTGCTCATCCACAGGTTGGTTTTCTTCAGTCCGAAAGAGAGAAACACCCAATCGCTGCAATATGTACACACAGCATCCCGAGATTGCAGAAAATGGAGTAACCCCATCAGTTGCGAAAATATATATCACGCGGAAAATCAAAGTTTGACAGGGGAACTAAAGAAGACACCTGTATGGACTCAACCACCTCCCTGTTAACAAGTAGTTTCTGCGGAGATTTGTTTCATTCCAGCAGAAAGAAGCAAATCGGGCTGTGAAGGCATGGGTCTCGTTCAAGAAGGGGTGAATATGACATCAACTCATGCCTGAAACTGCAAGTGGGTGGTGGTTGACTTGCTTGTATTCAGCGTAAATTGTCCATTTTCATCCTCTATTAGTCGAAGGGAGACATCTTTCAAGAAAATGTAGGGTTCAGCGCCCGCATTCCGTAACTCTCTGGTTCATCGTGGATGCCTTTGTTGACATCCTTTATCAAACAATTCTGAGCCTCCTCAACTCTTGAATGTTTTTGCGCTTATAGTGTCCTTAAGAAAAGACGCAAAATGGGGCGATCCTATAACCAGCTGGTCCAACAAGGTTGCACCCTGCCAGCTGCTACACTCTGTTTATGAAGCCCACGCAGCAGGATGAACGCAAAACGTTTCTGTCTCTACTAGAGGAAACAATATTCTAGACTAAGTATTTGCCCATTGCGTAATGGATAAATTTTTGAGTAGTGATCGTAAGATTATGCCCTGCCTTATTCATATTCCTCCTAGATCCCGAACGTGCGCAATCACTACCCAACCCTTGAACGCCTCTCAAAATTAGTGAATCCGGGTGATCTGCCTGCCGTTCTTTGGTTTCTCAGTTGTCAGATTTTCTACTAATCCGCGACGTCTAATGCATTAACGTAGATTGGAGTGTTAACAACCTTACATTTTGCAGCAGTTGACACCGGCCAGTTTAACTAGCAAACCATGACAACATGAAAATACGTTTCAAAAGCCCCAGAAAATCTCACCCAAATCTTTTTTTCTGTTACTGAATGCAAACGGGCCTAAACACGAGCTGCTTGATGCATCCAAGACTCCGCTGTGTAGGCAGGAACAAACCGCTCCTCGGCAACTGAATCCCAGGCTCCGCCTGGCCAAATTCTGCGGTTATGCATTGTTAGCAATAAGTCGTATACTCTTATACTCATAAGCTGCAACAGCCGGCAGCCGGATGATCCCGAAAGGTTTGCTAAGGCTTTTTATTCTTGTTTCTAGTGCACCCTCAATATCTACCTCTCAACACATGTGTATGCTGTTTTTAAGGTAACGTACAAAATACCATTGTCTGTCTCGTTTAATGGAAATAAACTAGAGAGGATTTCCAGACTCGTCGGTCATTTATAGCGGCCGCGCTCAGATAGTGTCTCTGAGCCCCATTTCGCTTCAGCGAACTAAGATTAGCGCTTCTAATGTTAAATCTGTCCGCTGTTGCAATATCAACTGCGGTATGTTCCGCTAGGTGGGACATTACTGCATCATCTCTTTTCGCAAAATGGAACCATTTTGGAACGTGCAAACTTGCCGTCCTATGAAGCACATATCCATTTTAGCCAGAATTCTGGTGAGGACCATCAATAATCAGCTAAATAACATTACGATAATCAGCGAATTAATTTGTGGGCTGAAGCATGGCTCCCACAAATGCAAGTCTGTTCTCTCAGGCCACTCTAACTCGATTGATTTGGTTGTTCTAATCGCCAACAGAATAACTGCGCTATACTAATGCTTTTAATGACCAAAGTGTTTAGCCCCGAGACTCATTTGCAATTACTGCTTTTTCATATCTTGTGGGTTGATAGATCCTCTCCGTTCCCTGGTGACTTCCTATTTCTTTGACCACCCGCAAGTGGCCAGCATGAAATGAACACAATCCCATCCCTACTCAATTACCGGCGTTGTAGTAGAGGGTAGTGTCCTTGGCGCCTTAAAATTCTTGCTGTACTTAAATGGCGCCTTTCAAGCACTATGTTAAAGCAAATCTTTCCTGTTCTTTGAAGGTATCAAGATAGTCTAATCTCTGGAGCTTTTTTGTTGTCATAAACCAGGGACAATATGTTAGGGTTTAAACCCTCTAGACTAGTGGTGCAGGCAACGGCCGATGCAATTCCCGGCGATTGAAAATGATATTCAAACTACAAGTATCTTCTCCCCCTAGGTAGGCCCCGTAAACGCTCTCCCAATATTATTTGCTCAGTTTGCAAAAGATCTGGGCCCGCAATACGCTTGCTTATCTAACTTCCACTAGCAACCGATTTGTCAAGTTGCTGATGCAGACAAAACCGACTGTCTTACTATTAAAATGCACCTTGCTATAAGGTGTGAGGTACCAGCATACAAATCGTATGGCAGGCGGAAATTTTCTCAAGCATACTCAGCATTGATCGCGTTCCAATAGAAAAAGCACAATGGACATTAACAAAGATTTATCCTCGCTCATCAAGATAAATGGGACCAATGTCAGTATATACCAAGATTCCACAAGCCTTCTAGACTTATAGCCCTTTTTGAAATTTTACCTCAAATCCCTGTCACTCTATGCCGGTTTTGATTTACTGGGCTGCTGACTTTTATCCGAACTCTTTCAGTTCATAATAGTGCGTCTCTTTCACTGCCACCCGGATCATCGTTAAATGCCGCATTTCAAATGGCCTCCAGCTTCTCAGCTTACCCGTCTCAAGCGCACAGGCCGTAAGCCTATAAATCCTGGTGTTCCTTTCCACTTCTCCGACAGAAAACTTA
Organism: Fasciolopsis buskii; assembly: GCA_008360955.1. Lineage (NCBI taxonomy): Eukaryota > Metazoa > Platyhelminthes > Trematoda > Plagiorchiida > Fasciolidae > Fasciolopsis > Fasciolopsis buskii. The sequence goes on from LUCM01010548.1 coordinate 23,115, forward strand.
CCGCAGCCCCTAACTATCTCTGATTTCGTCACTGGAGGTTTGCTTTAAATATATCAGTGCCACTATGTGCACCTTTGCATATTGTTTAGCGTGTTCTGCTACCCGGTATACAACACTGCAGTGTCTCGGTCACTCGATCTACCTGTCAACAGTCGAGCTGCCGATAAATTGCTGTCTTTAGCTTTTTTGTCCATTATCGCCCCATTTAGCTAAGTTCCACTAGGGTGAATAGCGAAGCCACAAACTATTTTTCACACGGACAGTACAGGCTAGATTTCTGGCACCTCCAAGTTCTCCGACACATACTGGCATTACTTGGCAGTTTTGACTGATACCCGTCGAAATGTCTAGTTCCTCTGGTTGATCCAACCGAATTATCATCGGCTTCTCTGCATCCGACTCCTCGCTCAGCTTCCATTTTCTACTACGCATTCTCGACATAACCCTCTATTTTTCCCTACCCATTATGTACTGTAGTATTTTAGCTGCTGGTAATCTGCGTGGCGCTATGCTCTTCTGGGTTTGTGCAAGCAATGACTCCCCAAACCTTTTGAATTTATATCCGAAAGGTACAATGACCAGTTAATTATCAATCTCCTCCTTCATTTCGATTGTTATACCCCTAATTTCTCTCATATCGTTTGATGATCGCCCTAGCATAAGGCTGTCGACCAGTCTTATAAACAGTCTGCATACGATCTTGATTTAAGTGTCTTTGAGCATAAATGCAGATTGTGGCATGCTTCATCGGTCACAGCTCCGTGGCAATTCATAATGATATTCGTATATTTCTCGGAAATTCCGAGAGGCATGCTTGGTTGCATGATCAAATGTTACAGGAGTGTTGCAAGTTACGTTGAACAGGCGGATAAACATTTGGGATACAAAATGAGAAATAGCAAAACTGGCATATCAAGAGGAAAAAAGTGTTTATACGCACCAACGATGCGTATCGCAGGTGCGGTGTTCAACTGGACCGTGGTGTCGGGCGTGGTGTCTGCAGTATTCCGATTTAACGGGTCTAAAAAATGGACATGAATGTTGGTAATTGAGAAAACACAAGTTGGCGAACAAGCTCGTTTTCAGTGATTCGTACTCATGCCATTACATCACTACATATATCTTGACAAAATATTTTCACCATAGGAAGGATCGGATTAGTCATTCACAAATATGGGTGGGGAAGGGATTTGTGGTGTTAACTGTTCAAATCCCGCCCCGTAGTGTCATTATGGTTGAAAGACAAAGTCCCTGATTCTGCAGCCTCGTTTTGCATCTATTCATTCACATGCTCCAGTGGGACAGTGTACATCGGCCGCACGACCAGGCACTTGTCTGAACGCATCCGTGAGCACCACCCGGTATGGTTAGGCACTGGAACAATTAAGTCACTTAATAGCGCAGTCGTTTCGCATCTAGCCCAGACTATCCACACCGTGAATG
>LUCM01010549.1:2490-25400 GCA_008360955.1 Fasciolopsis buskii
AATTAACCCAGTTCCATTGAGTGTACAAATTCTTTATTCCCTTTTGGGCGCTCTACTGTGAAATCAGTAGTACTCTGTAGAATAAATCTTTTGTGGTATGCTCAACAGGTAAAATCGGGGTGTTTTATGTTTGTTGCCTACAGGAGACCACTCTGCGATGATTAGATTGACAAAACAAATTTTATAAGGAGATTTAATTGATGTATTAACGGGCGTTCCAAGTGTTACTCGGATAGTTTCCCTGACGGCACCGTTAGCCCGTGCATAACGAGATGACAATTGCTGGACGCAAAAATATCCGCATTTTGAAACTGATGACTGATCGAGCGATCCACAAGTTTTCTGCATGGTTCACCTATTAGAGGAGTAAAATTAATCCCACTTAGGTTTCGTGTATCGTCCCCGATGGCTCCCTGGGATCACGCCCGACTTTGGTAGGACTGATTGAAACCAGAGGTTTGTTTCCCCTGACTTGATAATTTGAAAAAGCACTTTTCTCGGGTAACCATGTTGTACTCTAGCAACCGTGGAGCCATAACAAAAAATACAATTACTGCTGCCAAATGCAGTAGTAGTAGCGTCAGTAGTTGGGAGGAGTTTTTCCAATCATTTTGGTAGCATCCAGCGGTTGTTTAACAACTTCTGGCTATCATGCGGTGGATTCAAGTTCTGTTTAACAGCTCTCGAGTTGGAGTCGAAAAGGTATTTTTGACAAGGCATATTGCCGACGGGCCAACTACGTGTGAAATAAGCAGCTGGCCAACATGACCTGGTAGCCTGCTTCGATTTTCTTGAGTAGATTTGTCCTTAACGAAGAAATTTGTGCTCATGAGTGTTAAAAACAGTCCAAAAGTACTAAACCCTAATCAGGGTCTACATATAGATGACCGAATGCTGCCAGATTTCCGTAACCCGAACCACTACTTGACCATTCATGCCGCATTGTAACGAAGACGACTTCGTTACTACCAGACATGTGATGTTAATTGTGGAACGTAAAGTAGACTGGAAATATCTGACAGTGTAAAAACTTACCTGCTTCGCTTGCATTTGCACAAAATGCAATTTTGGAGAGCCTAGTGTGGACTACATGTTACAATTCTATGCTTTCCAGTTGTTTGTAAAATGGCCCTGCGTATTCTATAAAAACCAAAATTAAATGTTTTCAACCATAAGCTCTCAATTTCGCCTTCCGATAAAATTATTCACTTATTCAATTTGTTTGCACAATGCACCGACGAACATATTGTCGCATAATTTGAAAAGCGCACTGCATTTAAATTAGTTCGGCTGAAAGATTTACTCGAGTAAAAAAATTGTGAATACACCAAACTATCGAAAAGGAAACAAATGCGTTCGACCAAACGTTTGTTACTAAGATCAATAAAAATAGAATGAAAATAATGTGCTGCACTCTAGAACAGCAACCTTGCCAATTCGAATACCGGTGCGGTCCACCTCTGGTGATGAAGCAAATTAGCGTACTGTCTGTGAAACAACCAGGAATATTGAAACGCGACTTGTAAACGTTTAGTAGTTCTTTATAAATTGGTTCACTTTCATCAATTATTCGCTTGGCTAACGCAAGCAATCTCTATTTAAATTTGGCAAAAGCTGATTGCACATCGCGGCAACATTTTAATTCGAAAATTTAAAACGGTACATCACACCGAGTAGCCGGTAACAATTACCGGGAAGCAGCACACGGGATTGTTTTTCCTGTTTGACTGAAGCACCCTAACTCTCATGTACAAATCACAGGTCATCCAGTAAACCTTACACACAGGATGCGAACACTTATCCATTGTGTGGAGAAGACAGATTCAGTAAGGAAGATTCAAGCTGAGCGTTAACGGGACATGCACCGCGTTTTCCTTCAAAGTTGTCGAGCCCCACTTGCCGTCAAAGGTAGTGAAATCTGACTAGAGCATACGTCGGTAGTTCTAATTTGCATGGGGGAGAGATGGAGATCCATTGGTAACACATAGCGTCTAGTTGGATTTAGACACTGGGTAAGATGGAGATTACTCAACAAAGGTTGCCCCAATTCTTCGTTTTTTGTTTAATTACATCATGGACGGGATAATGCAGGATGCCTTAGGTGGTTTTCAGTATGTAGATGTTGAACTAGGAATGAAGAGAAGTCGTATGAACTAAGATACACAGATGACTTTGTGTGCTTCCTCGAGTCAGCAGACGATGCGCAGCGTGCACTAAACAGATTTACGGGGGCGTTAGCTCCATTTCGAATGTGCCTTTGCGTCTTGAGAATGCAACGTGCCGCTACAAGACTAGGTGAGATTAATAACAAACTTGATACTGAGCAGAAGGATTAGAGCTTGTTGAGCGTTTCATTTATTTCGTTAACGGTATACGTGAGTATGTCCGTGTGAAACGCTTGAGCAGGGCACTCTAAACTGAGGTACTTGTGACGCAGACTCCATATTTCACTGAATTTAAAGGGCGGGGGCAATGGAAATAGGATGAAATATCACATCCTTTGAGAAACGTAATGTTGTCAATCTGTCTTATAGTACTTACATCAACTGACTGAAGCCGGTGCAACATAAGCTATTCGCCAGTTAATTTGGATTTGCTCAAAATGTTTCATAAACGCTGGGCGTGCTCGTGAGCGCGACATCCGATTATTTATCTAAGATCGAATTTTCCCTGAGATCGGTGCTCCTTTAGAGCTCAGAACCTCGGCCGCTGAGAATAGATGCACAAAGTTCCTCGGTGTTTGACCATCAAATTTATCATAATATGGCCAGGTTATTGTCGGAGATGTGTATCAGGAACACTGAAGTTAGATGTAAGATATTGAGTCGTAGAACCCAGTCAACCGAACAAGTGCTAATTTGGAATGAACTAAGGGAGTTAGGGCGGTTCTGCTCAATTTCTAAGGTCGCACCAAAGATTAGACTGTAATCGAGCGGATGACATAGTGACGTTTGCACATGAAAGTTTTGCGGGTTCGAATTCACCAACCGCCGGTCAGCTTCCCCACTTGGCAGTCTGCTGCTGGCTATGGCGCTCTTCCAGAAAATGATGCACACTGTCATTTCGTTAATGAAGGAAGTATAGAGAAAAGGTTAAATATTAATGTTCTCTGCGTACGGGTTGAAAGATGGTTCAGGGTGGTCATTTGATGACCTGGCATAACCATATAAGAGGAGCATACGATAGACTGTTCGAGTAAGTCGAGTAAGATTATCGGGTTGGGGTCCATGATATCTCTGAACGCGACACTCTGAGACGATTGGTGATTTGGCTAACTGCAGTAGCCAGTGGCGTCATGGCATCCGAGATATTTTTGTTTTTCCGTTGTTCATCTGATCTTGGACCTTTTAATTTCTATTTCACTACTGTTCGGTTACTCACCGTAGCAGCCAAAACCACAGCAAATCGTGAAAAACTGGATGGTAAAACTTATTCTTTCTCCGTTAGTTGATTGCTTATGGAAGAATCTCTTCAACTCGACATTGTTTATGGTCTTGTCATGTTGATACTAAATCTGTTATTTATAAACCAAATGCACGATAAAGCTGATATTCTTACCCACACTTGCCACCAGACGATAATAAAGAGAGGAAACAATTTTGCAGAGAAAAATACTGTTAGGTTTCAACCCGATTCTCGTTGATCTGGTCAAAAAATGCACCATGAAACGAGAACACTGGCTTTGTTCTCTTTGTATTGCCTCCGCCTGGTCGCTGACAACGTTCCTTGCTGTTGAGTATTTAGTGTTCAGTTCGATTTCGATCAAAACACAGCGGATTAAGGACCACAACCGACTATTTGTTTGCTAACTGAACCCAAGCTAGTTTTCAAATGAACTTTCATTGTGCGATGGAACAAATGAAAAATTCCGCGCAGCTTCTATTGTGATCGGTTGAAATTCTAAAAGTGCATTGCCGTAAACAAGGCCAGAATGAAAGGCTATTTTGTCGGGCAGATTTCCGTGATTCCCATTGCAAACTGTCCTTGATAATGCATGTATTTCAACGAGCTCAGCCACAGTTAGCATAAATGCAACTCGAGGACTGCATGCAAAGGACAAGCTTTAGTCTATAATGTTGAGTTCATTTGATTTGGGCATTGAGCAGCATGAAAATCTGATCAAAAAGCTGAGCTTTGGAGTAATTCGAATGAGACATAGGAGAACGTCGTTATCCTGATTAGATTCAGCACACCAAGTCCAAATACGAATATGTCGAAGATGGTTTTCCGCAGATTGCAGGAACCCATGCTATTGACCGAGTGGAACCGTCGATGTGTAACTCAGGTATGGCGTATGGGTCAGATGAAAACACCCAAATGGAATGTTATTAACGAGAAATGAGAGATACATGAATATTATATAGGGAATACTTAGTATTTTTGAAACGGCGGTCTAACTCGAGGCAAAAATGTCAGTGCATACAAGTATAGGACTAAGCCAAGATTGAAAGTGGAGTTAGAAAAGTATACATCCAACCATGAAATACAAGTTGCCTGGGATAATTGGGAAATTGTTCTAAAAAGTGCAGATGATTAAGAATGAAGCTACAGAATGCGAAAATGTGCAGTGACGCAGGGCGTCTGCAGTGACGCATTACCGATTGTTACGGGACGAAGTGTGTTGGTGAAGATTCAAGCAATTGGACTTTATTCTCAGTCATCTGATCGATATAAACATAATCACATTGAGAATGCGTTTTGCACCATCGAAGTGTAAAATTGCTATTGCCGAACTAGATTGGCTCGAAACCGAACTCTGTATTTGCGAGGGCTCATGCCGGTGAAGTGAACAGGTTTTATTAATTGGGAAGTTGTATCTCACCTGGTGGTTGTATACCGGATGAAGCCCCTTCACGCACGCAGAAAGCTCAATGACCATTAGTTGATTGTAGGCATCTTTTGCGTCGGTGGGACATACGGATATTGATCAAATGTCGAGCATACACGAAACAGCAGTGAGGTTGTTATTGGTCCACGGTCCGAAACCACAATTTGAGGGAGAAGATATGCGAAGACTTTAGGTTTTCGAACACGCTGGTCTACGCAGTATTGGTAGAAAAGATTGAGGAGAATTTTGTAAGTAATTCATGAGTTTAATGTGCAAGATGCTGGGTTCTGAGGTCCAGTCTCTAGAACAGGCATCAAATCAGAATAGAATTGGGTGGTTGGGACTCTGTATACATTACCACAGAACGACTGCCTCAATCCACGCTGTTCTTTTGAGCCGGGTAATGGTTGGATGATGGTTCAGGGTCATCATTGATGGCATGAGTGGAAAGTATGAAATTTCTAACTAGTGGAGTGGTTTGTTTAGGTGCACTTAGACTATCGGGTTAAGGTCCACGAGATCCCCCATAGCGCTGGTTGAGGACAATATGTGATATGATTTATTATTACAGTCAGTGGAATTCTTGCATTAGAAACTTTTCTTTTTCTGCAAAGTTCTTCAGCTTACTGTTTTGCAGTTACTCATACATTTTCTCCACTTTCTTCCTCTTTGAGCATTGCACGTTGTTTTGCGGTCAGTTTTTGTGCAAACTCAACTGAATCATGTGGTCGATCGCATTCTGTTCCCTGATTTCCGGAAAGTTCACTGTTAAGTTATAGTTCTGTCCTCGTTTACAATTTGTCCAGATTGTGAAGAAGAGAGGCCGAAGCAGACTGAGTCACACGGATTCCTTTCAGGGCTTTTGCTTCTGGCAGCATCCTCTGCAATTGATAAACAATCCACATGCTTCTATGTGTTCCTTCAACTTCACTTGACCATGCATTACTTAGTTTTGCCGAGTGAGACTGAAAACAAGAGTGTTTTGTTCCGGAGTATCTAAACTTATTTCCAGAGGGCATATGAAGATAACATTTATATCTTTTTCAAGTTAATTTGGAAGAATTTAGATGAAGTCTCTATTCATGTAATGAACCATTTTCCAAAACGAATGGGACGGCCGATGATGATATAAGCTAACCACCGGTTTCTGTGTATTTTGATGGGTAGATTCAGTGTGCCACGGATTCTATGGGCCTGGAGAATCGGAGCTCCAGCGTCTTCCAGTTGAAGTTGAAAAGTACAATTTTACTTGCATACGCAAAATCGGAGACGTCGCAACAGATCCAGACAGCTGTGCTACAAAATGAAAATCAAGGCCGTGGATATGTGTCCACTCAAGTCACATGATGAAATCAGAGACAGCGACCATGTGAGCTTTCGAGTTTTGTTCAGTGACTGATGGAGCCCTATGGAACTAGGAGAAATGCACATAAACGTGAGAAGATAATCCAGCTCCCGCAAGCTTTGGGGGTATTCACAATAAATTACTTGATAGCAATTGCTCATTTACCATATTTTAAAATATATTTCCACTTTACTTATGACATGACTGTTTGAGCATATCGTGATTTGTCACATGACAAGCAAAGATTACTTCAAAATAAAACATTGTTGTCTACTTATATCACGAAATTGTTCGGTTTTTGGTACAATGTAATTTTTCCCTTCATTTGCTGAATACTCGGTAATCTGAACGTTACGATTACTCAGCTTGATGTCACTAGCATTGTTTGCCTGCCATCCGGCCAGACGGTGCTCAGGCACATATCTTTGCGGTTGGCTTTCTGCCATTAAACTGAAAGTGTTTATTCACCCGAACTAGAATTGCTTAATGAAAATTGATTGGTTTGGGAAAATAGTAAACTATTCAATAGCTCCACTGGTATTTCAACAGCGGCTAGGGAAAAGAGGATCTGTAAAGTAAAGTAAAGGATCTGTAAAGATCTGTAAAGTAAAGTCAGTGGAAAAACTGACTGGATAGGTGACGAAAGATCACTCTCCGTCCAAATACGTGTTTTTATTAGTTATTTGTTCGTGACTGACGGTTTCAGTTGAAGTTATCTCTCTTGCAAATACAGCATAGTCAGGTTAGTTTACCACCTATTCATTTGGAGAATTGTGCTGCAATGGTGATGACCTTGATTTCACTTTAGGCAACCGGCTAATTTCGGCTGATATTTCGAAATGGTATGCTGCATTCCACGTCGTCCGTCTTCATAGAGCCCCGATCCCGAATCATATGGTGGAGAATATCTCTTTTAACCTGATAGTCAACTACGATATACGACCTCGCATTTTGTTTCTGAGCGACATACATCGCACTACGGTAGATCCAGTTGTGTTGCACATCCCATAAGCCTGCTCTCAGTCGGATACATATTGGATTCTTAACACGGGATATGGTTTCAGCGGTGGGACACACAGAGTTCTTTATTTTCGTCTTGGTATTTCCTCTGAAAATTGAAACTGTGGAATTTCGGATTAGATAGTGCTGTTTAGAATACTAGTGCCTGATAATGAGTATTAATAAGCAATGCCTTCCACTCTAGGAACGCTGCCCACAACTGTGAGGATTACGAAATGCAATACCGTAGAATGTTCAAAGTGCGGAATGCGTAAAAGCTTATTACATGTAAATCATGTGATTCACTGTAATCAGGCTCTTCGCAAAGTTTTTCCCATAAGTCAGTTTATTGTATGTACTACCATAACTTCCTTAGAGTGATCCGTTAAGTTACATGACCTGTGGTTGTCGCATGTGGGCTGGTAGTCAGAACAACTTTCCACGTACGCAAGCAGTTCCATTGGAATCAGCTGACTTCTCACAAAGAATTTGCAGTTCAACGGCATCAGCCAATTATCAGAATGAACGGACTAGATTTTGAGTGAGGAACAACTTAGAGGAAAGTGCAAAATGTGCTGAAACCGTCAGTTCACAAGTGTTGCGTCAGTTTAGAGGAAGGTACAAAAGAAACCAAACTCTTTTAGGGAAGACTTAATCTAAATAGGCCTTTCGGCTTGCGTGTGTCCATCTGAAAAATTAGCCTGGATATAGTAGGTGCTGGCGGAGCTGCCTCCAAAACTACTCAAATGAATGGCAAGCTACGAAGGTTTTTCGGTGACATTACAAGAGGAGGCATATTCCATAGTATATCTGATTTAAGAAACCGAATACGGTTTCTACTTTTCCTGTGAGCTGCTGGACCTAGCATCTACAAGCCAACATCAATTTAATTCTCATCAGTTCTCGGAAAATCTGTGCGACGTTATACAATGATGTTAACCCAGATTTGATTCTGAGATCATTCAGAACCATTAACTCCAGAACTGGACCATTTAAGAACTTAGAAAACTGGAAGACACAGATAGCAACAGCCGATTTAAAGCAGAATTTTTCCGTTTTTCGGACTACAGGAGCTCTTCCACTTTATTTTCTCTGGAGTGATAAAAAATGATGATGTTGGTGGGATATATAGAGATTTATCCTACAGTCAAGAGAGCCCAAATGGTTGTTGAGGCTATTGTCATGGAACTTTGGTTTCTGCAGATGTGTACATTTTAAAATGCTCTCATTCTCATCACCTACTTGACAATAAATTTTGCAAAAACTTTATCTATTTCTTTGGAACGATTAACGTTAGCTTACCAATTTGCCCGCACCTCTGCCTTGACCGTTTATTCAGCCGTCGTTATTTAGAAAACTGAACTACACTACTGAAAACGTTGGCAGTAGCATAATCATGGACAAAACATTCTGCATAGGGAGTTGCTCAAATACAGTAACGGCGGAACATGCGGGATTTTTGCATGAACTCAGCAACGGGCATGAAGTGCAAACTAAAAACAACCCGTTATGAATAATTATGGTCGATAATAGTACTAATAATAGAAGGAAATGCATTACCTTTCCACGTGATACAATAAGACTGCATAACAACATGTTGAGGGTCTGCGCGCCCCTCTAACACGGCGAATTATAGAGAATGGCTGATAGCAGGTCGGAAATCTCAATGGGTAAAGGCCAGCAAAGTAGTTTCTTGCTCCTCTAGGCTGGAGTTCAATCTGAGCCAGCAGCTTATTCTGAAAAGTCAGTGCAAATGACCGATCGAAATAGATGGCTCGTCATTCAACCGCTGTTTTGATAACGGCCTCTAGTCTGAATTAACTTCCTTGCTTAAGAACCTAATCGCACTTTTGCCTAGAGGCTAGGTTCACAAGTACCCTTGCTTCATCTCCTACGAATTAAACTATTGCGAAGAAGCCCACGCTGCATCCGTCGTCGAATAAGTAAATCAGTATCATGCTGCTTGTTGCATTGATAATGATACGTCTGGTTCTTCCATATGCCCTGTCTTATTCAAACTTTCGACGTCGCTGTTCCTGTTGACAATGCGTACGATAACTGGAACGGCTGGTTATCGAATAATGTCCAGAGTGATTTCAGGTATCGCAATTCATATTTCCCACTGCCTTATTAACTTCCGAATCTCGGCCATTTTTACATGCGCACTCGCACATAGACAAGGCAAAAACATCCAAATATGGACCTACCTCATGCTGTGTCAGCAGGAAATAAATTCAGTATTCCAATAGCGTGATTCAACTAGCTGCACCTGATTTATCACAAAGGTATTTCCTGTGCATCACAGGAGATGAAGCATCTCGAGCTGTGGGTCAAAAGGGTTTGAGAATATTCCAAATTTGGAAGTGTGAACATCCCCTTTAGGGTGCTTCTTGGGTAATATTTGCTTTTGTTCTGTAGGACTCTGCAAGTCAGATGGCATTCGAAACGATAGTATGTTAAGCGCAACCCGTTTTTAATCTTGACGTACGCTGCAACATAAGATAGCACCGAGACGCCGAAGGATTAGTCACTGGACGCACTCGCCATTCTCGGTCTCAAGAAGGAAGGGTTCAGTGCTGAATTGATTGCGAGTAGTTTTCCTACCCAAGTTTAAAAAATAGTGCTTCGAAAGCTTGGTTACATTGATGACCAGCTTTACGTGCTCAGAGTATTAAAGCCAAGACTCGGATTCTCCTGTTTTGCATGCATAATTCTTTCACTCTTGTCTAGCGCGACATGGCATTCCAAATTCACACATGCTTCAAGTCAGATCGCTCATATCTCACCAAGCTACTGTTGAAACGGTTCTACTAAAAACTCTAGCTATTACTGGCCCACGAACGCAGGGTCAGAGCACAAGTTAGATTTAATGCAAATTTCACTGCAACCCAAAGGATAGCAACACAAAATGTAAACACAGGTAGACGTACAACGGTTGTATATTACAGCTGTTTGCTTCAGTTAAGAACAGAATCCATCAGACGACTTAAGACCTCCGACGAACAGTAATGTTAGTGAACCTTGGGATCGGGCCAAGCGTGCGATGCACCGTGCAGTAGCTTTTGCCTACTACCCTGGACCAAGTATTACTCAATACACTGTGCTTCTAAGGGGCAGCTAAACCAAATAAAGCAAACCATCAGTTCTCCAACTGCAAAGGGGCGAGTTAGGTATCAGGGGTATAGAAAATTCAGTAACAAAATCTCTAAGACTAGTCAGTCAAAGTAACCAATGAAATGGAATTAGTCGCTATCTGAGGTAACAATCAAGGACTATTTAAGCATAAACGGAACACCGGTGGACAAGCGAAACGGAGAACTTGTTCAAGGCAAATAACAAAAAAATCAGTCATTTCAAATAGTTTAAACAGCAGCTTGGGAAAAGACACCCGAATCTAAAATGAAACTGGAAGTATAGTTGAGCAGTTGACAAGTGGAGCGGGGAAAATTGAGATATCGTGGATATTGCACAAAGTAATTTTTCAATAAAGGCACTACTGAGGCACTAGTTTTCGCATTGATGTAGGTGCGGCTTATGCCAACGCAAAGCAGCCATAAGGTTGAAATTGATTTTTTTGCTACCGAGGAAATTCATCATAGATTAGGATCAAGATAGCCTGGACATTGGCTTCAACACTGTCCCCCTGCATGCAAATATGGGCGTATGGAGAAGAGTGATCCCTCTTTAGTTTCGATTGACTCTACCTAAACCAACCCAAAATCATTTGTCAAGATTGGCATAAGCGTTCACGAACAAGCTCAAATTGTGGCATTCGTGAAATCCGATAACTTCATGTCCTGATCGACTAAAGCCATGTGCATATTTGTCTGAAGGATAAGAAACGGTGCAATTCTGGCATCACCATAGATACTTGGACTGCACCAGTGGTGAATAGCTTAATATCACGTGAATCGAAGGACGGCTGATGATCAGACTATTAGGTTCTAAGTGCTATTGTTGATCTCTCTTGGGTGTTATTTTGAAGGTCCATATGTGGATCAAAGCACGAGCATGAAACCTGAAAGCAAAACGAAAATGGAGGCCTATGTGCATGGGTCGTCTAACTGTTTACACGACATCAGTATCCTCCGTCTGCAAACTAGTCAACTAACACGCATCTCGGCTTCGGTTGAACGAGTCACTGCGAGTGAGCCGATGTGTGACTGGATTGTAGCTGCATTCAAACAATGGTATCAAACCATCAACACAGCCGTAACCTTTTGTGTGTCTGTGCTTATTTCTCTTATTCCAGTTCGTTTAGTGACGTGTCAATATCTCAGACTACCTTCACTGGGATATCGTGACCCTGATTGCGTTAGTGCGTCTGGTTCTGTAAAGCCAAGGTCAATCAAATCCTAATTTATGGCGAATTTCACTCAATCTCAGCTAGGGACAACAGTGCCAGCAGCAAAATTCAGATTTCGGTCTAATTTTCTAAGAGTTAAAAGAGTACAGCCCGCAGTTGTGATTCCGGTAACTTTGGTCAAACGATATGTGTCGCGTTTGATTAATGTCTCTATTTGTGGGCATATGCACACGAGACCCCGGCTGAGTGAGTGATTTTGGTTTTGCTTTTGATTTCATTCTCTTAAATCATAGAAACTCGGCAGCTGTCAGAAAACTTTCTTATTGATGGTTGTATCGGATTTCGTTGAATTGGAATGAATAGGGGATGCAGAAACTAAAAGTGGATGGAACCAGAGAGTGATTGAATGACTAACTAGAAGCTGGTAGGTTAAATGCAATCATAAAAACAGTTCGAGTCAATATTACGATTTGTGTTGATCAAATACATCACACATATGAAAACGAAACTGGTTTCATTGCCACATCTTCCGCCACAAATTCTTCGAGTTGAACAGAAGACGGCGACTATTTTATGGAGTGTTCATAGGCAAATATTCTGATGGCCCTATTTGCAAGAATGCCCTCAGAATAACCAAAGATTTTAATCCAATCAACTCGAAAGAAAATGTAATCAGATACTTACTATCACGAGTTGTACGATTTTATTCAGACGATAATTTAAAAGCCAAATTAGGAACGATCTGAGGACTCCTGTCTGGTGATGAATTTACTGATCATCTAGTCGGATGCAAATCGAAGCAACCGAGTAAAAATTCTCTAATCGAGTACGAAGAGCACTTCGTAACTTCCTTTTCAAATGTCTTGGTATTGAGTCGGTACAGTGTCATCTGCTGCAAGTAAGCCTACTTTAAGAAACCTGCGTGGGTTCACTGGAAAAAACGGGTCACGTTGGAGTCATCTAGGAAGAATGGGAGCTGTATTAGCTCCATAATCAGTCATTTTCCAGACTCAGGTCACATAGCGATCCCATTATTCAGTTTAAACATCAGTCAAAGGCAGTCCGATCTGGGACGCTACGAGCGGTCGTGGATTTCGGGATCTGCCAAGCATGGATCAAATTTTTCTTAACGAATGAATCTTTCTAATGCATTTAAGCTTTCGCCGGCAAAGGCCTGTAATTGCACTTTTACGCTTGAGTTTGTGCCAGATATCTAACCCATTATTTAACAAAGCCCCAAATTTCTATGGTTATCGAGCGGTCAGACTGATTGATTGCCCAACCCACTTGTTCAATTGTTTTCATTTTGTTTGCCTGTAACTGTGACCTATACTCGCAAGAACATAAACATCGGGGACTACGTGCTTCTCGGAGTATTTTGTATTATCATTCAAAAGTTTATTCTGTTTACACGATTGCCAAATGCCTGCATTTGGACAGAATCCAAAAAAACTATATATGCTATTGTGGTGCAACTGACTTTACCAGACAGGCCTTAAACTTTTGGTATACGGAATTAGCATGCTGTTTTAATGAAACACTCTGCTCATGGTTTCAAACAGGGTATATATGCATATTCTAGCCGGAAAGAAGCCACTTATTTCACTCGTGCATTCTGACCTTGAAGTCACAGCTACCAATAAATTACGAGGACGATTGTCTTTCTCTTGTGCCAATAACCGCTCTCCAAAAGCGTAAAAATGGACTAAATGTATTACAGCGAACATGTATCAGATCACTTTGTGAGTGGCATCTTTTATTTCACCATGTAAACCGAGAAAAATATTATCTGAAAACGTTTTCTTGAACCAGGATATTATGTTACACATCAACAAATACCATTGTGCCACTCCGGATATTACTGAATTTTGTTGCACCCTCTACGATGGCTTCGCGCAAGCGGTTGGACACATTCTTCCAACGATCTGCTACGCATGCGATCACTGTCTGATGGAACGCTTATACGCGCTTTATCTGCTGTGCCCAACTACGTTGACATTCTTACTCCCACCAAGAAAGACAGACTAGTCTCATTGCAGTGGCTCATTCACTTCTTTCACATAATATCTCCATTGCTAAAAAGGGGTCTGGACAGTGACTGCGCTAACCATAGGCGAATTGATCTAATCCCATAGCGTCAAAGCTCCTCACGCCCTTCGTTCTTCGTAGGTTGTACAACACATGTGGAGAAACTCGTGACGAATAGGCTGGGTTTTATGCCGGTCATAGATGTGTCGATCAAATCTTCACCCTCCGACAGGTGTTAGAGCATTGTTTTACTTTCCAAAAACCAACGATCAGGGTGTTCCTGGACATTCGCAAAGCCTTTGATTCCGTTGTTATGTCGGCGAAATGCCATTGTTTGCTGAGAGATGGAATAACTGAGAAGTACATTTCGGACTTCTAAAAGTTGTGCCGTCATATGTTAGATCCAACTGGGGTTCATGGCCAGTTCTCGCCCCAAATCGTCATCCCCAGGGGAGTAGGGCAGGAATGTCCCATATCCCCGTTTCTTTTCAACTTTGTCATTGAGGATGTTCTACAGAACGCTTTATGTTATCCGTTAGATGGTGAAACAGAGGTTCGACATAGAATATGCGGATGATATCCCCCTGCTAAATGACTGCATAAGCCATTCAACGTGCGTTAGACTGGTTGGCTAATGAGATATCTAGGTGGGTATCTGCTTTACACCTTCAAAATGCAAGGTACTTCTCCAAGACTGACAGAAGCCTGTAACTGCACCCACTCTTTGTGTTGATCAGTGAAAGTAGTCAATAGCTTCAAGTACCTCGGGAGCCTAATCACAGCTGGCAGAAGTGTTGGAGAGGAAGTGCCAGTGCGATTTTTGGATATCAGAGCACCCATCGCGAACCTGCGACACTTATCGCACCGTCAATAAAATCCAAATTTCTCTTAAGGGAAGGGTGTACTGGGCCACAGTTCTTAGTGTTCTGCCTTACGTTTGGGAGACCTGGCCTATCCATGTTGAGGATACCCGACGACTTCTTGTTTTAGACCAACGATGTCTCCGAGGCGCTGCTCGTGTTTGTTTGGAACATTGGGTGAGCAATGGTGAGGTGTTTCTCCGTGTATTGGGTGCAGACAACCGTCCTCCTGTCTCAGAAAATCGCTTTGCGTCGCTGTCGCTGGCTTGGAGACGCATTGTGTATGCCTACCCATCGTCTACCTTTTCATTCTCCTGCATGTGCTGGGAAAGTTGGGAAGAGGTGACGTAGCAGTCAAGCAATGATTTGGCGAAGTATGAAGCTAGTTTTAGTTTGGGCCTCGGTTGGTGCTTCGTCCCTTGCTGGTTGGGATCCAACAGACGAGGACTGCTGTTAGCTGGAGACGCTCAGAAATATGAGTCAGAGCGGTAATCAACAGCGCGAATGCTGTGACTTGTCTGCAAAGCTCGTCCTCCTTCAGTGAACGCCAAAAACAACAAAGAAGTCGCAAAATGTGTACTGCAAAAAGAAAACAAAGCGATTGGTTTAACGCTGTTTATTATTAATTTTTCTCCCTCTTACCCTATCCGCATATCTTTGTTTATATGTTCATGCCTTGGCACTGTTTGGTTTCAATCCGGTGTAAGATATATATATATATATATATATATAATGAGCCCATATGCCATGTCTCTTTCCAAGAGTACATGCTCTACGAGAAGCATAATATGTGCCGAACTTTTCAGCCAACAGCTCAGTTAGCAGCGCAATGTGTGTTGCACACCTTACCTGAAGTGATCAAAAGGTATCAGGGTTTGGTCAGCTGATAAGGTCCTATGAGTTAGATTTCGGAGTGAGTGCTTGAGGACAACACGTGCTTCGTCTCAGAAAACCGGGTAGTTGAGTGCCCAGCGCCCATGGATTACAACGGACAAACGACAACATAGATGACAGTTGGAAAGCAACCACTTGCGCATTTTGTGCCGTTTCTTTTCCTCTTTCTCTCTCATCACTTTCTTTTCTCGTCATGCTTCCGAGCTTATTCGATCCGTAAACAGATTTGTACAAAACTCATGATGTGTATGGATTTCCGACAACTATGAATCCGAATCCAAGAACAACGTTCCAGTAGGCCAACTGAACTAACAAGTAGGAGGATAGCCAACTGCCGCCTGCCATCAGAATAGACGGCGACAGGCGTTAGACTGGATTTTTGATTCTAGAAGTGATAAATTCATAATCCACCTGATCACTAACAGTCACTAAGCCTCTCTTTCCCTACCAATTCAATAACTACCATCTTAAAGTTCTCCTGCCAAACGACAGCAAGAGGTCGATATGATTTTCGTAACTGCTGTCCCAAATATCGATGCGAATTGCTTCACCGGGCCTATCAAATTCACTCACAAAAATGTAGTATTTCATGCAGTTTGAGAGTATCGTGGGGCAGTTTAGGAATGAACCATCCAGTTATTCGATGATTAATAGGTGGTCAACTCTGCCTCAGGGCCCCTAAATTGAAGCTTATAAGCAACTTTGTATTCGAAGCACCATTCGAAAAATTGGATTTATTCACTTCAGCTGATGTGAAATGAGCTGAACATCGTTAAACTGAATAAATGAGAGACGAAGAAAGAATAGTCTACACTGCACAGGTATGTGCAGCGTGAATGGTCCGTGAAACAGATGCGTGTCTGTTAGCCGATGACAGCATGGAGTGAGATAAAACTGGGGATTTCATCAAGACGGGTATACAAAGAGAGATAAGTGAAAGATACCGGTTTGTTCGACTATCGGAAACCACAGAATGCAACCCGTGATGACAGTTCTATCCCCCGCGACCGTGCACAAATGCACGCTATTCAACAAAGTACCAAATTGGCTGTTTAAATACAAGCGTAAATCGTTGGACTCGGAATATTTCAGAATCACCTTGGGAAAAGTAAACTAACATCCCAAATAGGAGAGTTATACGGAGCCGGAGGATAAACAAAACACTCGTCCAACAATCTGTACACAGATTCCCGTTCGAATCCAGGCGATACTGGCGGACGAAGCCAACAGTGGTGGTAATCTGAAAAATAACAACCATTAAGGATTTTGGCCCTAGCTATACTCGAACCCGGCGTTCGCGTGTAAGGCGTAAAGAAGACGCTCTCGAAGTACGTCCGGATCGCGTATATTCGGAAGCCGAAGCAGATTCATACAAGTACTAGCAGTGGGGAGACGATCCAACTCGTTGGTGACCTGTATGGAGAACGGAGGTTGCAAGTCGCGAAAACCAAACATTGGAGGACGAGAACAGGCGGTAACGAAACGCAGGAACAATCGTTTGTCCGCTTCAGATAAAGTGCGCAGCACGTCCCAAAAATGTTCCAGTGTCTCATCACAGTCCGCGGTATCTGTGGAAGTGGCAAAAAAACAGATGACCCCACGCCTACATGATTTAGGCTTGTCAACACAAATACTGAAAAGAATTCGATCCTTAACAATGTAGAATAAAAATCAAGACAGTAGACGCTCATGAATATATTGAACTATGCGAAAAGAACACCGAGCAATTGTTGAACAGACTGTAAGCTTAAATAAATTAACCAAAATAGCAATGTTTTCAATCGACTTAGCAGGCAATATCGGCTCTGCTTCTAAGATTGTGCACCGCATTTTCTCTCACCGCTGTTTATAGTCAAAACACGTTTAAAAACAGTGAAGTACTTAAACCACGTGACTCGTACGAAAGAACGTCTTAGATACTACCAGTAAACAGGCCAACGGAATCAACAATCAAACGGTCATCATCAAGCATCCCGTGATAACCCAGAGATCACTAAAGCATACTGCACAAAAAATATTCTGAGAGCATCAACTGCCACTGGACTGGACACCATACTGGATTGGTTAATGCCTTGCCAATTTTATCAGTCGATGACTGGCGTTATCGATTCTCATCTACGATCAGGTATATCTATGGCAACGCGTACAACAGCGTCAACAAAATTCGAATAATTACAAACTACTCTGTTTCGCCTATGCAACAGTTCTATCCGACAAAAAATTAGTTGTTCACCAAACATTATGACCAACGTGCATAAGACATTTCAATGCATATTACACAATTAAAATGAATAAGCTGTAATCCATCTATACTTGAATTCGACGAAACGGAGTCACATGGCAAAATTCCATGAAAACATAGGAGCGTAATCATTCACCAAATCCTCCGTGCGCCCCCGTACAGTTAGTCAAATGAGCTATTTTGGTCGTTTGTTGATCAAAGCAACAACAGACCTGAGTTTTTCAAGCGGTGACGCATCAGATAATCGCGTTTCCGAAGAAATTAGACCTGAAACACTTAGCCAAATCGGATGCGTTTTCTTAGCTTTTGGTACATTCATTTTGCAAAAATGGACTTCTGAATTGTCCTTTGGACCAACAACCCGCTAAAACAGATTGATCAACTGGCGAGCAAATGATCAGAGTTGTCACCACATTTTGGTAATCGATTAAGATCCGATGGATAAAGATGTGGGTTGATCTTAGTTGCGTTTTTCCTACTCTACATTGTTGTCTAATGGTTAAGATAATTGGGTAAAAAAAGGAATTTGTGGAGAAATATACTGTTAAAAAATGAGTTCTTGTGAGAATTTCAATAAAATTCAAAGCAATGGTATTTAAAGTAACAAAAGACAAAAGCTTAACATACACACTGCCGTCACTTAAATGTGTTGTCTCTTGTTCCAGTCTTGTGCTGATAGCTCTAGCTGGCGTCATCAGAAAGCTCGATCCTAAGAAGATTCGCTAAGATTACGAGCATAGTAACGGAATCTATGACCTTGACCACGGATTACAAAATGCACTAAATGCAGTCTCACGGTCAGTCAGAATATGTCTTCAGATTGATGCAAACCAATAAATGACCAAAAACAAACGCTCGTTCAAATGACATCAATTGGGGTAGTCTGATCAAAATGACGGTGCACCACATGCCGTTCTTCAGATCGGAGATGCATTCAGAGCAAAAGAACTATGTTCACACATCTACAGTAAGGCTATAGGAAAACGACTGAGAAAGAACTTTAACTAAGCAATAGCAATCGCAAAAGTCAGCAGATAATGATGAAATGACGTCAGAATGAGACTGCATCTTGCATGTCTGATCTAATGTCAACGTTTACGGGGAGGAAAAACCGCCTTGTAGGTATTTTTTAAGCCTAAGTCGTCAAATCACTCAGCGGCCTTCAATATCCGCAAGATCAACCGGATAGAGAAGTAAGATGTCCTAACTAGAACTCTTGAAACTCTTTAAATAGACGCATCCTGTCTCCGGAACCCCCATACAAGATCTCACTTCCGTAATCACTCTTCGCAGTTCAGATACAACCTTTCTCTTGCTTTACTCTTCGCGTGTTCCGCGATCCAGTTTCCAGCGCTCCTGGTTAGGCTCGCCTTGGGATCGTTCTGAACATGCGAGCCTAGCAAGCATTGTCAGACTGGATCCCAGTCAACAGTCATTTGCATGCAATTCGGTTGAACGGTCCTGTATGTGTCGATTGAACCGTCCTTGTATGTTTCTCGTGTCAGTGTAAATGTCCACTGTTTGCACATAGTCCGGGGTAAGCTGAGTTCACTAAATTTGTCCTCACCAGGGCATTCACGTGAAGGAGAGGATTCGAAAACTTAAGTAAATCGTCGACAACAGAAATGTCGCTGATCTTAGCAAACGAGACTTGTGGTATCGGTACTGGCAAAGCTTGGCATTTAATACAAGAAGGCAGTATCCGACAAACATATGCTGGACGTTCAAGTTGAAGAAAGAAACGCCAGGTTGGACCATGAAGAGAATGACTAAGATAGAAAACGCTGCGAGGATCAGCGTCCGACATGCGAAGATAATCTTCCAACTAGGTGGACAGGAAGAAAATCTTCCGAATCCAGAAGGACTCATGTATTCCTGCATGGCCTCCAACTGTCTCAAATAGCGAACGAGCTTTCAGGAAAAAGTCCCCAACCTTGAATTCCCGCCGCATTTAGATGCACAAAAGTTGAAGGTACACTGTCGAAAAAATTAGCCAAATAACGCAGGGGACTTGTGCCCTACAGAACTACCGTGAAACTTTATGACCGATCGTGATGCGGACTTATCTCATCCAAGAAACCAACCGCAACAAAGCATATTAAATTGGACAATAACTGACAGGTTTGCATTATCCATTATACCGCAGAGTGCCAAGGATAGGCTTAAACATTAAGAAAACTACGATTATATCGTCATCCCACTGAAAAGACAAAAATAAAATTGGCATTTCAAATGCCGATACCAACAAGAGTGGTGGATGTTGACGGGTTAGAACAAGTACACCTGATATCCATAAATAGACACCATCCGACAGATTTCATGATCAAATAACACCGCTTACCCCGAGGATAAACAGTATGTTTTCGCAAATCGTCAATATCGATCACCGTGTCCGCACCGGAGATCAATGTCTGCAATTCGTCTGCGTCAAACAAACGCAACCAGTCGATTCGAATGACGTCATTCAAACCGGCAACAAATGCTCTGACTTGCGGATGGATCTATGACGAACGGAGAGAATAAAAAGTGCTTAAGAAAAAGACAGGCCCATAAGAGTTAAGGAAGTATGCTCTTCAACGGCATCAGAGTTGACTGAGTTTCGGGGTTTAGCTAGAATTTTATTCCCTTGTCCCAGATACTAAACTGTTTTACTTAACCAACCTTCCCACAGTTGCCCGCCTTGAAGCGCGTACCGAAGAAATCGACCAGAGGGCGCATAAAACACATGCCCCAAGTCTTTCATCCTATTCTGGTTTAGTGAATATCCCAATGACTGGGGTGTACGACCCAATATCATGCGCCCAACGTCAGTCGGACCAGTTGTGCAATATGTATTTCATAAGATGTCTATCGCCCACCAATCAGTAACCAAACAACAACAAATCCAGTCCATTCGCAGAGCGGAAATAGGTTTGACTACAGCCCCACAATATTTCGCCTATCATTCCGTACGCTATTGATGAACACTAAACCAGTTACGTCAACCATTATTTAAAAAATCTAACCTCCCAACCAAGTTCGATGAACATTATTCCTTTTATGATTGTCAATCAAGAGCGTATTACATGACCAGCAATAGTTATCAACGTAAAACGAACCATTTTGCAAAGATCCTTCTTTCCAATTCCCACTGCATTGTGGAAGTTCAACAAGTTATCATAGCAGAGAATGGCAGAAAAGCAAAAGAATAAAATGTCCGTTAGCTGAGAAGGCAACATAACGTGAAAAAGACCAGATCTTAAAACCCGCAAACTGCTTCAACTTGTTTCCCGCATTGATCGACGATTAAAACCAAACAGTCCGATTTGCTAGCACTAATCAATGCGTAGTAGTTGCCAAGTATGTTAGTAGTGGAGATCACGGTTACTGTTTCGTACTTGTAGGAACACTCGCTGATGTCCTCATCACGACTTTCGGAGAACGACTTCGGGTTCAATAAGTGTGTGTAGTACATGATAATTAGAACACATACCTGCTTGTTTAGTTTGTAGTAGGCCATCAGATGCATGTACTCAACACGGTTCTCTTCTGTGACTGGGATTTGCCGACCACCGGGTTTCAGTTCAATCGTCTCGGATTCGCCAAATGTGGATCGAGTCACAGTGAAGTCCAAAGATAAATCTGCAACATTGCCCTCGTATGACTTCAGATAACGCAGCTGACTGGAAGCAAATGGAAAGGAAATAGTAAAAATGATGATCACCATCATAATTATTGTCGACGTTAATAATCGTGTGGAATTAAAGATAATAAAGTGAAGTTGCAAAAAACAGCCTCAACAGTTGCCGGAACACCTCCGAAAGAGAATGCTCCTCATAAACCGACAACCAGAGTCCTCGACAGCAGCTGATGCTCCTTGATTTTGACATTTATTCCATTACATCCAACAGAAAATCTGTCTATGCCTTTGCCGTTCAGAGGTTAAAGGCGCGAGCTGGCAATCTACTGTTTACGGAACAGATGTACTGACCATTGATGCATCGTGGACATCACCTTCGGACGCCACATATCCCAATCACAAAAAAATATATCCAGACACTAACAAACGTGTCTAAAACGTGCCTTTTTTCAGTCTTTTCTAAGTGACATTCATTCAGTCCACATGCATCAAGTGATTTAACCCAACGACCATTTTCGCCACATTGGTCTCTCGGGTATCCTCTTCTTCTCGTGTTGCTCGTGAGATTAGTTTTCTTACTCCCAACTCAAAGACTGCAGTCGCAGAACGATGAGCTTGACCGTTTATTTCTTTCTGCCCTTTGTTGGCTTCAACGAGAAGCTGATCGATTAATTTTCCCTGACCCTACTACCTCTTACCCTACCTTCAACGTGTTATTTACTGAAAGAGAGGTTGAATGAATAAGCTGATTTTTACGTGGGTAATCCCAGAAACCTTAAATCGCAGTTCACTTCAGTTTGTGCATCCATTAAATACTAGTTCAGGTCACTACCTCGCAGTATCGAACCATTGTGAAACCTATGTCGAAAGATCTCAAACCAAAAGAATAACACAGGCAGAAATGTTTCGAATGGGTAAACGTCACTGACCGCAAAGTCTAAACATATCAACTAAAATTTTCAACTATCGTGTTAGGGATCTCGTGGACCTATCAAGAGCTTCCAAATGACTTAGCAAGGCCGGCAATGGGTACCTTAGGCTCTGAATTAGCTACCTTCATTGAACGCCTCCCGATCTCTTTTCAAATGATCGTGCATTTCAAGTGGTTTTCACAGAGAAAGTCCTACGCACTACCTCTCGTAACGGAGATGTTTCTAGAAAAGTGAGAGGACGAAGGTTAATGCCCAGAGCTCTCCATCGAATTGACTAATCTTTGGTAATCCGTCTGAGAGATATGAGTAAAGTCTGGCTGGAAATCAACTACGGGCTATGGAGGAAGCACATGATTGTATGCCCACCGGCATGAGGCAGAGGAATGCAGCGGGTGTCCAAGATGTCTAGCACATCCGAAGAACGTAAAGGTCTGTGTAATCAGGCAAAGATCTCCAATCAGTGGTCCTTAAATCGTCTCACTTCCTTGTGGGTTGTGGCGAGCCACAATATCATAGCACTGACGAAGTCACTTCGATTGGTAACGAAACGTTTGCAATCAAATTGCCCAGCTCAGCGAACAAACCAACGCCATCCTGTTGAACCTGAACTGCGAGAAAGAACATCATTCTCTAACCGGCTATATATATATAGCCGGTTAGAGAATGATGTTCTTTCTCGCAGTTCAGGTTCAACAGGATGGCGTTGGTTTGTTCGCTGAGCTGGGCAATTTGATTGCAAACGTTTCGTTACCAATCGAAGTGACTTCGTCAGTGCTATGATATTGTGGCTCGCCACAACCCACAAGGAAGTGAGACGATTTAAGGACCACTGATTGGAGATCTTTGCCTGATTACAC